>PVKS010008979.1:0-65904 GCA_004027875.1 Aplodontia rufa | reverse complement strand
GGGAACAAGGGGGCGAACGCCAGCGGCTGGAACACGGGACCTGCATCTTCTACCACTGCTGATCTGACGTCTCTGCTGATCTCTCCGGCTCTATGTGTCTTCTCTGCTTTCTCCCTTCAGGACACGGCTGCTTGCTTTCTTGCTTTTCTCTGGCTACTGCTGCTTCTTTGGCTGCTTCTTCTCTGGCTGCTTTCTCTTCTTTGGCTGCTTCCTTCAGCCGCTTGCTTTACCTGACTAGCTGCTACTCTATTTATCCATTACAACAGCCAATAGGGTACAATGCAAACACCTTTCTCCAATTGTAACAAATGAGTGGCCGAATAGCTTAGTCATGCGGTCAGGCAATTTGCTAATTACAAGCCAGCTGGACCCCTTAGAGTTGTTTACCACCAATTCTTCTACAAGCCAGCTGAGGCTCATGTTCCCAACACCCCTCATCTCTGAAAACAATCCTGAAGTTACATTAACCAAGTGTGGACAGAAGTTAGTTATCTCAGTTGAATTTTAGCATACTCATACTGATTGAGCAAACAAGCATCCTTTATCAAACTGATCATTATTTCCTGAAGATTTTCTTCATGCTTACATGGTATTAAGTGAATGGGGGCAGCAGATCAAGTCCCTACCTTGTTCACCATCTGGTTGGTGAGATAATACTGGCATGGATTAAACAATGGTTACTTGTGAAAGGCAGCATACCATTAATGCTAAGAGATGTGATATAGACTAGAACATTTTATGAGCTCACGGAAGAGGTTGCAGACATGATAAATGATTGAGAGTCAGAATTTGTTCTGGGACTTGACAGTTTAATCATAGACTGTGCACCTCACCCCCAACATGTGCGTGGGAAGTATAGACCCTCAGTCACAAGATGGACTGGGTAAGGGACTGTGGATGGCTCTGTGCTAATGAATCATTCCCACAGAGTAAGAACTTGTTGCACAAGTTTCAGGGTCATTAGAGAAATATTTATCCATAATCTATACCATCCATTTGTATCCTTGTAAAAGAGATCTCTGAAAGGTAAGAGTTGCTCTCCCGAGGGAAATACAGGTCTCAGTGATGGAGTAGGCCCTTTGGGATTGGGAGAATTGCCTGTGAAATCAAATTTAGGTAAAAAGATAGCCCAGCAGCCATATGTAAATTGTTCCCTCATGTAGAAATGACAGTGTGCACTGGATAATTCAATAGAAAACATTAGTCATTTATCATCCTTAATTATCAGTCATCTCTTACTGCATCTGGTTTGCATTTTTTATTAGAAAGTTTTTTTTTAAGTTGGACTCGGATATTTTTTCTTCTGTTCCTGATTTCACTTTGTTATTCTTTTAAAAACTCCATCACTAATTCCCATGATGTGAGGAGGTTTCTATTTCATAAGACGCAATAAATCAAGCAGCTGCTCTGTTGTAACGTCGTCCTTACTGTGTGCTTGTCATGGGCCCCATATTGCTGAATTTACTCAAAGTTAAGAGAGTCAAGCTGCTGTGGGTGTGCACGTAGCACCATCAGAGGAGCTGAAGGTATAAAACTTCAGTCAACTTGAGGGAGCGCAGCTGCTTCATAAAGTCAAGTGACCAAAACTGATCTTGGGACATTTTGGAGTTTGAGTATTCTTGTTTGGGTACTCTGGACAGTGTATGATGGCTATGTCAGATTTTCCAGTGTAGAATGATCATCTGTAGTATCCTTTTATCATCAAATAGTGGTAATGGCCAATATTTATTAGGAATTTTGCAGTTTCAAACATTGTTACATCCAATTCTCATAACAATCTGAGGGAAGTAAATATTATTTCTATCTTTTAGATGAGCAAACTATTGCCTTAGAAAGATAATGTTGCATATTAATATCTCAGCTGGGGTGTCCCTGGGTTATACAAGTCAAATTAATTAGAAACACAAACCTGTATGAAGTAGGTCTATGTTACACCTCTCTCATTTTAACCATGGAAATTCCAGGACAAGATAAGTAAGCTTCATGTTTTTTCTCCCTAAGGTTTTGGGTTTCATTTTTTTTTAGCTGAAGTTTTAAGTTTATATGTTTAATTTTAAAATAATGGTTGTGTTTATCAATTGTTTCATGAAACTGCTGAAAACCTAGGTGGGCACCCTGGTTTCAGTGGAGAGGATGGATTCCTGGAATAGCAGAGGCCAAGTAGCACTTATCCATCAAAGATAAGATGGGCACATTCGCAATAAAGTGTGGCAGAGACACACTACTGATCGGAATGTATTAAGCTTCTGAGATCTTCGGTGGTAACTAATTGATTATAATGCCCCTAGCAATGAAATAAATGGAGAGTTTACTAGAGTTTTGCTTGACCTATAGAGTAGACAAACTCTAATTCTGGTGGACAAAAGCCTGACTTGAGTTGCAATAATGGGGATCCAGGGCTGCTCACCAAGTATGCAGACCTAAGCCAATTCGTAGATTCAAAGTCCTTGTTAGAGAGTTGAGGTCTCCTTGAGGAAGGACCCTGAGTTTTTATAAGTAAAGACTATAAACTTCCTCCAAACCTTTTCTCAAAGGGAACTGCAGCTATTTGATAGAGTGAATGAGACCTGTGGAAAAGCAGAATCTTTCAGGAATTGTTAAGTAAACTTAATTATATTAATTCCTATGACTTAAACTACCCACGATAGCCTACCAGTTAAAATGGGAGATTTCAGTGGTCAGCATACAGTCTGAGCCTGGGATTAATTCATGTTGTCCCCAGATTGTCACTTGTCCCACCCTGTAGTTATCTCCCCAGCTCCTGAATGCATAATTGAAAGTGACATACTTCACTACTATCAGAATCCTCACGAGGGTCTTCTAATCCAAGGAGTGAGGGCCATTATAGTAGCAGAGACAAAGTGGAAGCCCGTGAAAATTCTCTACAAAGATGGTTAACTGAAAGTAAGATTACATTTTTTAGAGGAAAATGGAGATATTGATGCCAACACCAAAGACTTGAGATGTGGTGGGTTGTTATGGTTTAGGTGTTTGCCAAAAACTCTTGTGTTAGACAATGAAAGAGATTTCAGAGGTGAGATGATTGGTTTGTGAGAGCCTTAACCTAATCAGTGCATTGATCCATTTGAATAGAGTAACAGGCTGGTAACTGTAATAGGTGATTAGGATGTGGTTGGAGGAGGTAGGTGGTTGGGGCATGACTTTAGGGTTTATATTTTGTCCCTGGTGCGTGGAGGAGTCTCTGTGCTTTCTGTCACGTCCTGAGCTGCTTCCTCTTTCACACCCTCCATGACATTCCGCCTCACCTCAGAACCAGAGCAATGGAGTCGGCTGTCTATGGACTGTAATCTTTGAAACTGTGAGCCCCAAATAAACGTTTCCTTTTCTGAAATTATTCTTGTCAGTTTTGGTCACAGAGGTGAAAAAGCTGACTGATACAAGGGTGACATGTATCACACACCCATTTGATTCAGTTGTGTGGTCAGAGCAGCCATGTAATAGTGTTGGAGAATGTGAGTCACACAGTTAACCACCTGAGAGCCCTAATTGCACTACAATCCCAAATACAGGATATTTACCAGAACAAATAAATGCTGCTCTGGCACTTGGTGTGCAGTATTGACCTGAAAAAGGCCTTTCCTCCATACCAATTTGCAAGAGCCATCAGAAGCAGTTACTTTTCATCCGGCACAGTCAACGGTAGATTTCACATCCTGGAGTCGGGGCTACGTCAATCCCGCTTTCTCCTCTAATACAGTCTGCAGATACATTGCTTATCTTGACATTAAACACAACACTGCACTTCTATATTAATACTATCATATTATTAACATTGCAATATAATAATGTGGTATATTAGTAATACTATGTTGATTAGAACTGATGAGCAGAAAGTAGCAAATCAGATGCCTTAGTAAGAAATATATAAACTAGAAAGTAGAATATAAACACCACAGAAATCCAGGGCCGTTCCACCTTGGGAGAGTTTCTAAGGGTTTCAATAGTTTGGAGTCAGGAGAAAGATAAGTTGCTGTATCTTGCACCATGAAAAAGAAGTGCGGTGCTTTGTATAAAGTTTAAGAAATTATTTCGAGGTCAAATATGCCACATTTGAGGATGCTGTTCCTACCTATGTGCACAGCTACCCGTAAGTTCAGTGTGGATCTCTAGGCTTTTAGAGCATATCTATGCCCTCTTTTGCAAGTAATTCTTCTTCTTTTGAAAGCAGTTTCTGATTTGCTACTGGACTTCTGAGAGACTAACCAGAGATATCAAGCCACTATGTGACTTGAGCTTCCCAACATGCTTTGGGTGTTGTCTGATCTACCCAGCTATAAGGTTGAGTGTAGCAAATCTATCATCAAATGAGTTCCTTTCCACCAACTGACCAAGGAAGAAAGATCTTGAGCCTAGTTTACAGGTGTTTCTGCACATTATACTGATACACTGAAAGTGGGCAAGTGAATTGTTACAGCCCCAGTTAGGGTGACTCTGATATATGTATATCCTACTGTTTCTGTTTCTCCCCTGGCTAACACAATAATGTCATGTGACCTACCTATACCACATACTATATTGTATCAACAATATAATGTGTATGTTATAATAATATTGATATTGTATATTGTAATATCAATTATGCCTTGTCATATACATGTGTAGTAACATAATCATAACAATTCATTTTTTTTTGTATTGGAGATTGAACCCAGGACCTCAAGCATACTAGGGAGATGCTCTATCACTGAGCTACATCCCCAGCCCTTTTTATTTTGAAAGAGGGTCTTGTTACCAGGCTGGTCTCAAACATGTGCTCCTCCTGAGTAGCTGGAATTACAGCTATGTGCCATGGCACCAGGCTGCAAGTTCACTTTTTATAGTTTGTTTCTCATTTTGAAAATTAGTCTTTAGGCTTGTCCTCTGTTCTCTAACATTTTTTACTGTTATCAGTTGGGGTCTACTTTACATCAATTTTCTCAGTGTTCTAGATATGAGCCTGGAGACTTGATCCGATTTATAATGGAAATCTTAATTCATTTATTTTCTTGGTTCTCTTTTTATTGCCATTTTGGGATTTCATATCCTCTTATTTAAATTTTTCCCTAGTTTTTTTATTTTTAATGGACAGTGAAGAAGCAGATGCAAAGTTTCCCTTGAATCTACAGATCTTGTGTTTCCTTCTTCTTTTAGAACTATTATTTTTTGCTAAGCATTTCTTGGGAAGCATCAGCTTTTTTGGAGAGTTTCACTTTTCTGAAGTTCTTTTGGTCTTGACAAACTGGTAGTCCATCATTATTTCTATGAAGTGATCAGAGAAGCCATATGGGTTTGCGGCAATGGTCTTTAATCCTTCCTTCTGCCTGGAGCACGGTGCCTTGCCTTGACCCCAGTCTACCTAAGCTGCAGCATAAATCTTTGCTCGGGAAGAACTTCTGTGACGCTGCACTAGGTTTAATACCTACATTGAGCTGTTTACTTCCATAGTACTCTGTACTTTCTTTTTTCTTAATTTTCAGCAAATTTGTGTCACTGATTAAATGTCTTTTGTTATTTCCTTTTTAGATAAATTTTATTGAGTATGTTTAAGGTAAGGAAATTCATATTATAGGATACATATGGAGAGTAAAATGTTACAATAGCAAAACAAATTACCATATTCATAATTCATGTAGTTACCCCCGTTTGTGGCAAGAGCAGCTGCAACCTCATTTAGCATGAATTTCGCATGCAGAACCATTTTAGTACTTATAGTCCTTATATTTTGCACCATACATATCTGCTACTTTGTACCCTCTTGACTTACATCTCCCCATTTTCTGCCTACCCCACCCACCCTCCACCCCTCATAACCACTGGTGTGTTCTTTATCTGTATATTTGCATTTTTTTAAAAAAAAAGATTTCATGTATAAGAGAAATCATGCAATATTTTTCTTCCTATGTCTGAAAGATTTCACTTAGCATAATGTCTGTCTCTAGGCTATAGATGTTGTAGCAAATAGCGAGATCTCACCACCTTCCCTGCATCATTACCATCCCCCATCTGTCTGTCTGCCTTTCTCTCTCTTTCTCTCTTTCTGTATGTCAATTTTTTTCAGTATTGGGCATCAAACGCCAGGGCCTCACATATGCTAGTCAAGGACTCTACCACTGAACTACCTCCCCAGTCCAAGGTCTCTTTTTTAGGGCTGAAAATTATGTCATCATATAGATGTGCCACAATCTCTATGGATTTGTTCATTGACAGGTATTTAGGCTGTTTCTATTTCTTGGCTATCATGAATAATTCTGAAATTAACACAGGAGTGCAGATATTTTTACAAGCTGGTGATTTAATTCCTTTGCATAGAGTTCCAGAAAAGGGATTACTAGGTTATATTGTAGTTTTATTTTTAATGTCTTCAGAAACCTCCATACTGTTTTCCATTATGACGGCACCAATCTACATTCACACGAACAAGGTGTAAGTGTTCTTTTTTCCCACTCTCTCACCGTATTTCTTATCTTCTTTTCACTTCTTGATAATAATTTTCCCAATGGCTGTGAGATGATATAGTGGTTTTGATTTGCATTTTCCTTACAATTGATGATGTTAAGCACTTTTTCACATCTGTATTGGCTATTTTTAAGTCTTTCTTTCTTTTAGAAATATCTATTCAGCTCTTTTGCCCACCTCTTTTCCCCACATTTTTTGTTGGTGTATTATAGTTGTACATAATGATGAGGTTCATTGTTACATATTCATACATGCATACAATGTAACAATATGATTTGGCCAATATCCCTCCCAAGCACTTTCCCCCTCCCTGGTTCCTTTCTTCTAGTGATCTCGCTGCAGAAGCTTCTTAGTGTGAGGAAACCCCATTTATTTGCTTTTACTTTTGTGACTTGAACTTTTGGTGTGATGTCCAAAAAATCATTGCCAAGGCTAAAGTCTGGGAGCTTTTCTCCTACGTTCTCTTGTGGGAGTTTTATAGTTTCTAGTCTTATATTTAGGTATTTTGCCCATTTCAAGTTGATTTTTGTGTGGTATACGATAAGTGTAAATATCTTTCTTGACTTTATAAACAGAAGTAAGTCCTAAAATTTGTGGTAACATAGTGCAACCTGTCACTCATTATGCTCAGTACCATAAGCCAGACAAATACTGCATGATCTCACTAATATGTGGCATCTAAGAATGTCAAACTCATGGATGCAGGGGTGGAGGAAATGGGGAAATGTTGGTCAAAGGGTACAAACATTCAGTTATAGGATAAATAAATTCTGGAGACCTAAGGTACCTCATGGTGACTATAGTCAATGTGTCATATACTCAAAATCCTCTGTAAGAGCAGATTTCAAATGTTTTCAACACACACACACACACACACACACTCATACATGCACACCCAGTGATAACTACAGTGTGAAGGAGATATAAGGTTGATTGTAATGATCATTTCACAATGTATATGGATATAAAACATCATTGTACACCTTCAATATGTATATTTCTTTGCCAAATATACCTCAATAAAGGTAGAAAAATTATTCTCATTAAAAATGTCTTTCTCACGGGGCTATATATTCTGCAAGAGCAGGGATCTGATTTAGTTGTAGACATATAGTAGCAGTTAACAGGTGCTAGGCTGTGTTCTGAGCCATTTGTTATTCATGGAATGAACAGTAAACGTACTTTTTCTATTATATCATTGGAAGGAAAGGCCCTTTCCCCATTTCCTTTTGGTTTCTTGCTGTTTCCTTTTCCGTCAAAACACAGCAAACATTAGAAAAATGATTGATATGTAAGGTGCCATAACATATTTAAGATGAGGAAAGCTGCCCCTTTGGACCTTGAATGTGCCTTAATATCTTTCATGCATTCATGTAAATGTAATGTCAGCCAAGTCCTTAACACAATGGAATTCTACACTCGACTGACATCGTGGTCAAGTTTAAGGTGTTACCTGCCTCACAGGCACGTGACTCTTTTCTATACTGAGAAATTAAAATACACCAATGATTTAGGGCAGTGAAAATACTCTATGACACTATAATTATGGATACATGTCATTATGCATTTGTATATACCCATAGAATGCAATATCAAGAATGAGCCCTTACTGGAGCAATTCAGCAGTTGCAACACTTGCCTGGCATGCACAAGGACACGGGTTCGAACCCCAGCGCCATGTACACAATGAAGTGTGGGAGCAACGGAAGTCGCATGAAAAACTAAATAAATTGATTATCTCTTTCTCTCTCTCTCTCACTGTTCCTCCCTCTTAAAAAGGGGGGGGGGGTGAGCCCTTAAATAATGCAGACTTTGGGTGATGCTGAAGTGTCAATGTGGGTGCATTGACTGTAACAAATGTATTACTGATACTTGGGGATGTGTGGGAGCAGTGGGTACATGGGAACTCTGTACCTTCCTCTCAGTCTCGCTGTAACCCAAAACTGTTCTCAAAAACAAGGAAAAACAACAAGAACAGTAATGTAACAAAATCCAAATGGATAAGAAGTGGTATCAGAGTCTATGGTTTTCATAACTGCAGGAAATGTTCTTAGATGAAGAATTCAATGAAAAGGATGCATCATCTACTCTAATTCTTATGCTGATTTATTTAGAAGGAATAGATAATTCAGATATCATTCAAATATAAATGCAAATGAGTTTTTTCTTAGTTTCGTATATTGATTCATGAATGAATTACTTAAATTGCCATTATTACCAAAATGTATTTGTTTAGCTTTGTTCTGGGCAAAATCTCAGCCACAGTGAGTGTAAGAGAGAAATGCCTAGTTGCAGAAATCAAATCCATGCAAGTTGCCCAGCTAGAAACCTACATATACCTCATCCTTAACTACCCTTTCTGCATCCCCATACCTGTCCCAATGAAACCATTCACCAAGTTCTGCTCATTCTGCCTCCTTCCTACTGCCCCTCAAATCCAACCTTTTCTTCTACATTTGAATTTTGACCACTCTTACTCATAGTCTCATTATTCTCAATGATTCTTAGGCAGATACTATGGCTCCTTCGTCTGGTCTCCTTGTGATATGGCTTATCATATGACAGCTATGATAAGCCAGCTCATGCATCTTCTTGCTTCAGTTACTTCGGTGATTCCATGCTGTCTACAGCGCTAACTTCATACTCTGGCTCACATACTGGATCTTTTGGACTTGGTTCATGTTCACTTCTTCAATTTTATCTTGGGTCACTTCCCATGTACTCTAAGCTTCAGAATATCACATGACTTTGGGCCTTTGACCAAAATGCTTTCTCTGAAGGCCTGGGATGACCTTTTCTCTATTATTTGTCCAGCTAACCCCCCGCTTTGACTCTAGTGGAACCACTTGGAGATGGTGGCTTTCTTCCTCCTGGCCTCCCCATAGCTTTGTCTGCTTAGCTTTATCGTAGCATTACTCACATTGTGTCTCAGCACTCTATTTTTCTGTCTTCTCCAACCCCCCTAAAGAATTATAAGTTATTTGGAGGCAAGAGCCAAATTTATTTGTGCCTAGAATGGTCCCAGGCACAGAGAGGGTGTTTGAATAAACACTTATTAAATGCGTAAATTAATAGATAAAAGAAAAATAATAAATACCCCAAGGTTTCCTACTCCCTTTAGTGTTCACAAACGTAGTCTAGTTAATAGTTTGCCAGTTATAGACCTTCACAAGCTCTATGCAGGAACTCACTTTTGTTCTAACCCAATACAGCATTCTTCAAAGACATAAATGACATTAAATGTTTTGTAAATGAACCCACTGGAGCACTGGAGTGCAAGAAGGAATATTATACTGGAAAACATTAAACAACCTGAAACAAAAGCAGATCATTTCCCAACCACAAACTGCAAATTAAAGAAACAAAGTTCTCAACCAATATTAAATAAATACTGCCAACATTTTAAAGGGAGGACACAGTCAAATCAAAGGGAACAAGACTTTCAAATGAAGACAAATGGTAAAAGAAAGAACATGAGCCAAGAAAGTAAAATGTCCTAAAGTCCATTTGGACAATGAAGAAAAATAAAACAAATTCAAGAGGTTTTAAAATGTCTGATTTCTACAGGGTTGGTCCATACGTTTTGTTTTGATTTTCCTCACAAGCTGATCTGAGAGACTTTTCTTTTGTGGAAAGAGCCTTTCGGCATATGTGTCAGTTCACATGCCACAGAGGCAATGAATCATGAAAGAGGGGAGCCCTGCAGGAAGCAAGGGCAGGCTGGGCATCCTCTAAACATCAAATGGGGAACAACCAGAAAGTGACTTGGAAACTAGACTCTTCTCAATGTGCATCCCCCAAAAGAAATGCTGAAGTTCTGGCTGGGGGTGTAGCTCAGTGGTTAGAGGGTTTGCCTAGCATACAGCAGGCCCTGGGCTCAATCCCTAGCACCAGGGGAAAAAGAAGAAAAAAAAAAAGCTGAAGTTTCTTCCCTCTTTCTTCTCGGTGAATCTTACCACTTCAAAACCTGTCTCAGTTTCCCCCAGCTTCCTCAGAAACTCTGGACACTTGGACCATTTCTTCTGCTCTCCCAGAGCTTTGGAATCAGACTACTCAATTGTTCATATTATTGTGTTATAGTTATCTCCTATTATGTTTTTTTGTGTATAAATATTGTCTCCCTAATCAGATTATTCCCTCTGCCAAGAATTCTGTCACTGACTTTTAAAGAATGTTCCTGATGGTTATGAGCACAATGTGCAATATATATAGTAAATATTAAACATCACAATTAAACTGAACTAAACAAAGGACGTTCTCTGACAGCAATTTTCCTCCTTCAAAATTATTAATTGAAACAAAAATCAGAATATATTCATCTTCATTATGCCTATATACAACAAGTGTCATTTTTTTATCCTCTTGTTTTCTAAATTATAAGCGGGTGTTAGGCCACACCAATGGGTCTTAACCTGCATACATGTTTGAAATCACCTGAGAATTTTAAAAATATGGAGATCAAGGCTGCTTTCTAGACTAAACTCAACCAGAAATATAAGGAGTTTTAAAAGATCCTAGGAGAATCTAATCCACCGCCTGGGAGAAAATCACCGTGCAAGCCCTTACCTGATGACTCAATCAACGGCATTTAGTGAACCTCAGGGCTAATGTGTTCAAGATTAGCTTGGTAACTGCTCCTGTGGGCTTCTATTAGTTACCTATTTTACATGTGCCATACTGTGATAAGTTTTTAGGGTTTTCGAATATCCAGATATGCTGTTCTTTGGCATATGGGTACTTTGCTTCTAGACATCTCTTTATAGTCAACATATGAACAACTTTTAACTAGAATGTAAAAGGAGAGAACCAAAGTCCAAAAAATTAGAAAGTTTAGTGAAAACAGTTTAGATTGGGTCTACATTCTTAAAGGGAAAATGAGAATTAATTTACTCTGGCAGAAATATCAGACTCCATGATCCCCTGAAATCTATACTTTCTGTATCTAAAATATCTCGCTATTGAGCTCAACAAGGGGAAAGATACATACCAGACTCTGCAGAGTTCTTCACAGATAATCTTAATTATCAGACTACCTATTTGAGTCACGTGATACTCTATCACCTGTTTCATATACAAGGCGATTGAGGGTAGTGAAGAAACCTACCCTAGGACACAGTTACTGAGAAACAAAGACTGGATTCAAACCAGGGTCTGTCCAGCTCCAGAATTCTTAACCTTTGCACTGGACTCCCAGGAATAACTCCTGCCACCTGGTGCTGCTGAATAAAGAACTGAATGAAATGCTTAACCCAAAATGCGAGGGTGATGGAAAAGACATAAATTATGAGGGCTTTCCTTTTCGGTTAAGTTCAACTGTAAGTCATTCATGAGTTTATGTCTACTGTAATTGTGTTTGTAACTTTCCGCTAGAATATGTTTTGGATGATCTTACAAAATTTCAAAGAAAATCATAGGATCCCCCCACCACCCAGTGTTAAGTGACAAGAGCAGCAATGTGGTTGTATGTAGTGTATGGTTTATTTTTAAGGAATTATAAAATATATCAACATAACTGCTTGATGTTTAAATCCAGTGACAGTTCAACAACTGGTTCTAGAACATGCTATGTTGTTTTACACGTCTCTGAACATGCACATGCCATTTGCTCCTACTGGCCATGTACTCTTCCTCACCTCGACTATGCTACATGTCAAATTTTAGCCAGTTCTCCAAGATGCTCAAGCATCTTTTGCCTTGTTGAATTCTTTCACTCCCCACCCTAGGGGCATAAAGAAAATTTCTTTGTGCCCCTAGCTCTGGCTGTACCTTATGACTTACTCTGTTATGCTTTTCATCAGTCTCATGTGTCTCTCATATGCAGTAGGAAGACTTTTTGGGTTACACTATGGTTTGTATAAGTGTCCCCCAAAGACTATTGGGAGGTGGTGGAACCCCTCCTTTTCTTTTTAAAGAGAGAAGGTGAGAGAGATAGAGATAGAGAGAATATCAATCTTTACTGAGTTTTTCACATGGCTTTCTTTGCTCTGACACTTAGTTTTGTATGTGAGTAATGGGATTTGAACCCGTGTACTTGCGCATGCCCAGCAAGTGCCGTAGCCACCAAGCCACCACTCCAGCCCCAGTGGTGGAGCCTTTAAGAGGTGGGGCCTAGAGGGACAACTTAGGTCCTCAAAGGTGTGCCTTTGAGATCCCAGCCATTTCCTCTTGCTCTGTGCATTCTGGCTGCCGTGAGTTGAGGGCTTCCTCTATCACATACTCTCACTGTGATGTACTGCATTGTCACAGGCCCCAAAGCAACAGCCAACTGGCCACAGACTGACACCCCTGGAACGTGAGCCAAAATAAACCTTTTCTTTTTTTTTTTTTTAAAAAAAATCATTTAACTCAGTAATTTGTTAGAGTAACAGCATGCTGACTAACAAAGCTCAGTTCCATTTCACGGTCCTTATATCCCCCGAGGCTAGCACATGGTATATGATCTGTAGATGGTTTGTTGGATTTTTGAGTGAATTATGGTTTAGAAAAATTGGAATTTACTTAAGAGACTGTGTAGCAAAACTTCAGCAAAGCCTTCATCCTGATCTAATTAGATTTCTACTCTGAAAGCAACTGGTTGATAAATGACACCGTTGGTGGCAGTGTTTATGTGTGTGGGAATGTATGAGTGTAAACTTTGGTCTCATGTAGTCAGTTTATGTCTTTTGAAAAGTGGATAGTCTAGTAACATCAAGGAATCTTTACAACACTTCTTCCTCTAATATATAAGAATGGATCATGCTGACATTCATCGATGGGGCTTTCGTGACTGATTTAACCACTTGAGAGTTACTCCTTACATGTGGGGCGTGAGTGTTGGTTTGTTACGTGGGAAACAGCATCTGAATTCAGTCTCTTGCTTCAAAGCTTTTCTTTGAAACAGATGTGTTCTTTCCTACTGAGGAGAGGTATTTGGGGTGATGCCCCTTGGCTACCCTGGCTCAGGCTTCATCTGCCCAGCTTTCGGCCAGTCCTCCACCTGGAAGGGCACAATGATCTAGTGTGACAACCTGGTTTTTTGCACAGAAGCCTTAAGAGCACTAGATGCTTTCTTTTGCATTGAAATAGAAAACTTCGAAACAGTTTTCAGGCTGGGGGGTAGTTCAGTGAGGGAATACTTACCTAGCATTGGTGAGGCCTGGTGCTCCATCCCCAAAATTGCAAAAATAACCAAAAGCAGAAAACGGTTACCTCCCAGTCTAAAAAATGTGCACCTCAATGACACACTGATTGCTTTCTTTCAGTATTTCCATGCCTTGAAATCACCACATGGAAACTCATTTCTTAAGATCTTTTAAGTATGTTCAAATTATGGCTTTCTGACTTGTTCCTATATAAAATAACTCATCACCTATGTCTGAGTCCTATGGAACATTTAAATAATATATAATTACATGATTTAAAAATTTAAGAAGCTGTGCAGGAAATATGAAATGGCAAGTTAAGATAGTTATTCAGATGATTCATATTTAAAGTAGCCTTGTAAAAACTTTATTTGGTCTGATTAATCATGATTACTTGTGGTGCTTGAATGTAGATTTAGTTTCAATTTTAATTCAAGGACCACACCTGGTTTTCTAAGTTTATTAGAAGAAGGAATTAGAGAATATTGTAAATCTCATCTAAACTTTTTACTTTTCTCGGTGATTGGTCTATGTGTTTATTTTTAAACTTTTATTATGATATTCAGAGTCCACGGCAATGGTAAACTTCAGTATTTTCTTGGTGATTTCTAGAAATTTTAGGAACTTTTACCAATCCAGTGGTTCTGTTTCCAAGTATTGCTTTCTGACTGATTTGGGTACTAGAACTCTTATAAATAAGTAAAAATGATAGACTTTTATTTTGTGACTCATAAAGTGGGTGAGCCCTGCCAATCTTTATGGAGATAAATGACATAGTCCTAAAAGTTATGCGAGATATCTAAGTGTCTTTCAATGTAACTCTGGGCCTCTTGCTCAACTTTTTTTTAAGTGCTTGAGTTTGTCTGAAAAGGAATTTTATATTTTAACCTGCCCAATGAACTGTTTATTATTTCTTAAATACTTTCCACATTGCTTATTTAATGGAGGTAGACAGAGGGAGGTATTTTCCTGAGAAGGTATTACGTTATTTCCTTAGTCATTCCAAGTATAATTTTAGAGTTTTATAAGTTATCTTTATATTTGGCTCATCATAAAGCTGAGTTATTTGGGTAAAATAAAAGCACACAAAGGTTAATATCTCCTCTTGGCATATTAACTCCATCACATGCTTAACTTAAATTCCAAATACCTGAGAAGCAGAAGTAAGCATTATTGGTCCATCCTGGGGCACTGAGGGATTTCTTTCCTTTTTGTTTTCTCTGGTCTGCCATGTTTTTGGAGTTTTGAGTTAAATTGACTATGAAGAGTGATCATAAATTCCAGTGTGAGAATGTGGGATGAGAAGTCTTGAGACCAGTAATAGGGACTTGTAGTTGCTTTCTTATTATGATTGAAGTGGGGTTTGGGACAAAGGGGGGATGCTGCTGCTTTAGTTTTCAGTGTCCTGGAAGAGACTATGTCTTCCAGTATCCAGTGTAGGTAATAGGACAAATATATGTCCTGGAACTCACTCAAGAACTTAAAAATAGACAATAAGATCAGCCCTCTTTGAGGCTTGAATCATAAAATTAAAACATATGGAAGAGTATAGATAATCAGGCACTTGAATGGCTTGAGGCCTCTAATAAATTTATATGTCTTAAAACTAATAAGCTACTTTAGCAAACTCCTAGGATAAAAGTTCAATATGCAAGTTATATTCCTAAATGCTAGCAATGAATAACTTCACTTTCTGACTGAGACTGAAATGGAATGCTTCACTTTGTTATAGTTTTTGCGAAGTATGATGTGGGCAGTGTGAGAACTGGATACTTTCTGAAAGTAGGTTTTTGAGCTGTTTCTAAAATGAGTAGTAAATAGAAAAGGTGATTTTTGTATATAGGTGGTCACTAAACAAACTGGTAGAGCTGTCTTATTAATTTTTGCTCTGACAACTTTATTTTATTTTATGCCTGGGTTGTTCTCACTCATGAGGATTATTCAAAATTATTGAATTTTATGCTTCTCAGAGTAATAAAATCTCATATGTTGTTTGAGCATGACAGTGTCACAAAATCCCATGTGAGACTAGGAACTGTCAAAGAGCATGCATTCAATGGGATGGGAAAGGATATATATTAGAAGGGAAATATATATTTATATGTATATATATTTTTATGTTTATATATATTTATATTTTTATATACATATTTATATAAAGGGCTGGGGATGTAGCTCAGTGGTAGAGTGTTTGCCTAGCAAGTGCAAGGCCCTAGATTCTCAGCACCACAATAAACAAATTAATTAATTTTAAAAAGCATATATAAAATTGGCAAATTTTTGTGTTAATATTGAAACAATCTCAAGTAGATTTAAAAATTGCTGACCTGAGAAGTACTGGGAAATGAAATTGACCAAGATATATTATATGCATACATAAGTATGTCATAATGTATTCCACTATTATATATAATTATTATGCACAGATAAAAGTTAATTCAAAAAGAAAGAAGAGATAAAAGAAAAAACATTGCTTCTCCAATCACCTGGCATTCCTGATGTTGTTATAGAGAAATAGAAACCTCTGGCCTATTGTGTCCCCAGTTTCACTGGCCAACTCTGGGTCAGAATGAGCACACATTTCCACATTTCCTTCAGCATCGCAGAGGAAAGGTTATCCCTTGATTGACAAATGGAGAATGCCAAGGATCTCATTTAGGCCTGGCCTGGGTTTGAATGTGGAAAGAAACAAGACAATGGTTCCTTTTTTTAGCTCTTAATAACTGATGTGTGAGCTGAATGTTCAAGAACATTCTTAGAGGTAGCACTGCAGGTCATATTAACCATTGCCTATTTTCTCCTTAATAAATAACAAGTGTATTATATAAAGGTTTTCAGAGAACTCATGCATGTGATCACTCTGCCAATGCATGCCCTTATTTACCTTCACCATGATTTTGTAGGACAGATAGATATCTGCTTTTTGAAATAGTGACAGAATTCTGGATAGAGAATCAGTTCTTGATAGTAATGAATACCTTTGTTGCTTGAATTTCATGTTTAAAATATGACACTGCTCAAACTTATTATTTTCATTCCACGTATAGCTAAATCATGAAACACAGAGAATTAAAGTTATTTCTTCAGGCTTTATCTAAGCTTGCAATAGCATATAACTCTAGCATTTAGGGACAACATGCTTGAAATGTTGGACACCAGTAATGTTTGGAAATAGATACTGGCAATGATCAGCCAGGATTGATGAGAACAGTTCTCCTACGGGATCTTTTAAGCATCAAGTCTTCCCGGAGGAGACAGGTAATCTGAGGAGTACAGAACGGAAATGTAATCTTTTTGGTTATATTGCCTACTGATGAATGATGAAGAATTGAATTCTTTATAGGAATCTCTCAGGCTTTTAACTATAGTCTAAGGGAGAGGGAGCTGAGGCCACTCAGGATTTTGTGGGACATACTGTCCTAGGAAGAGCTGATGGGAAGTTCTGTATGTCCTGTTCATTAGGGATAGTGAACTCCCTTTCTCTGTTTCTTTGCTGAATAACTTTCTGATTCCAACTTGGCTTTCAATGTAGACTCACATTATTCAGTTAGTAAATATCTTTTTGAATCTGAGCTTGTACATTTAGAGTTGAGAACTGTGACTGCCACCCTTGTCCCTATGGGGACTTATGTCTACTTGCTTGAGGAGGGGGAGAGAGACTAAACATGAATGAATAAGTATTTTACAGTGAGACACCTATTACAACAGAAGTTTGAGCAGAATGTAATGGGAACAGCTAACTATGCAGGGAGTGGTTAAGTGGAAGAGAAGAGGGAGTCAGAAAATTCTTTGTCCAGGATGTGGGTAACAATCTGACTTTTGCAGAGTAGGAGAGAAGGGGAGAAAAGCTTCCTGTGTGGGATCAGTTATCTGCAAAGGCATGGAGGGATGAGAAAGCATGGCTTATTGAGGAAATAATGTCAAGTTTTATGTAATTGGGACTTTTATTTGGGGGGTTATGGGAAGACATGGGAGAAAGAAAAGAGATAAAACTGGAGTCAAGTTGGCATCAGACATAGAGTGGTTTTGATTTCCAGACCAAGGATTTGGGTTTTATTCTTCATAAATTGGTGAACCAATGGGGAACAAAGTTTGTTATGTCTGACCAGTTCTCTTGGAAGTGAACTTTATCTGAAAATATTTTGGTTTTAGTCATAGGCCAGTGAACCCACAGAATTCCAGGTTCATTGGCAATTAACCTGATTTATCAACGTAAATTGGCACAGTGGTATTCTAGTTTGCCATTCAGCGGGTTGTCAATTTTGTTGGTTTTGGTCTTCGACTATCGGTATCTCCCAAAATCTTAGTTTGTTTGGATCTGCTCACAGGTCACTTTCTATGATATTTACTACTTCTTTAGTCTATGTGCCTTCAGCTCTCAGTCAGCAGCAAATTGAGGTTAGACTGCAGGCCCTCAGTCCAAGGGCATTGCCTATATAATTTCAAAAGTCTGAATACATTAAATTTCAGTCTCTTTCTCATGGGAGTCAAATACTTTAGGTGGTTGTGGGCATTACAGCGTTGTTGCTCTTTGTGGCCATATCTTTAAACCTCTGTAAGTGAGAATGGGTCATCTTTACGTTTGTACCCTCATTGTACCTAGGATAATCCTGTATGTGCAGTAGAAGTAACGTAACCGTCCACTGAAGGATAACTTTACAATCATACCACTATAAATATTTCTTGAGTTCTATCAGGAATCTATGTTTTATGACATTTTCTTTTATCCATTCATATAAAACTGATTTAAACTGATTCAACTCTGTTGGAAAATTTCCTTAAGAAAGCAGCTTATGGTATCAAAGACATAAAAGGCTAAAATTTATAAAGAAGAGAATTCATGGGGGTGAGTCACTGCTGCAGACTAAGTGTGGGACTTATAATCACAATCACTAGCTGGAATCATCTGTAATTATAGTAAGCATTACTTGTCTCATCAGACAATTCTGGATTATGGAGTATTTCTTCCTTTCAAATAGCATACATTTTATTTGATTTTAACATTTCAAAAATAAGAATGACCAGATCAAGGAATGAGTGGGTCTATCTTTTCCCCATAAATATGATTTGAGGGCGAGAGCTATGACATAGAGGGATATTCTGATAGTATTGTCAGGGGAGAAGTTATTTACCCTCAGGGTCCTCCAAGGAGAACACTTTGATTAGAAACCATCTTCCCCTTTTGGGAAGGAATATCCCATAGCTCAGCCTTAGTTAGTGTGGTTGGTGTCCCACTGCCTGCTGAGAAAGCACGGATAAATAATGCTTACACCACAGGAACTCTGTTATATATCAGAAAGGCTGTGTAGTAATACATGGAAATTATCTTAAGTAATACTTAAGGCAAACTTCCAGGGAGTACTCTTTCAATGTGCCAAGCTGGTGAAAAACAGGAGCATTTTACATCATTTTAGCTTTCTTTTCTTTTTTCTTTGCAGTGCTGGTGATTAAACCTATGCTAAGCAAGTACTCTAACCCTGTACTCCATTCCCAGCCCTTTTAAATTTTTTATTTTGAAATGCAGTCTCACTAAGGTGCTGAGACTTACCTTGAATTTGTGGTTCAACTGCTTTAGCCTCCAGCATAGGTGGAATGGTAGGTGAGTACCACCATGCTTGCTTGGCCTAGCTTTCCTTTCTTTGGGGCAATAATTATATTGTAGTGCTTATCTGAGAAACATGACATGATTTTTATTTCATGGAGTGCATAGCAAGTGTGCAACCATTATTTTGAATGGTTTCTGAAACATAATTCAAGAATCATTTTTAAATCCTCATTATTCTCTAACTCTGTAATCAATTGAAATAAAATTGAACCAATTTTTAATCTCATCTTTATTTCTTTTGCCTCTAGAGATTTAGTTGGTTTATAAAGACTAAAATTTGTTTAAGCTCTTTATTTCTTTACATTTCAATACGTGTGTGTTCTTGGGGCAAGGGTGGGGTGTGGGCAGTGAGGAGAGGAAGTGGAGAAAAGCACTTAAAAGCACCTCTTATCCTTTTAAAGGAACATCTCCAAACTCTTTGTTTATTCTTATGGTAAGTGGTTTTACAAAGTGCTGGGTAGGATAATTTCCCTGAATTTTAATGACCTGAAGAATTATTCAAAATTTCTTCCAGAACCCTAACTGGAAGGCCTTGTGGTCTGGTCTGGAGTTTCCCCACTGCTTTTCTGGATGGGATATGTCTCTAGACTCAGCAGGCCACCCTGGAGGACAGGACTTTCAAAGAGCCAGAGAACTCTCCTCTCCTTTCCCACCCAGCTGCAGTTTGAAGTCATTGCTTGGGTCCATGTCACTCATTCTTCTTCCCTGCCTCCATCCAGTGTCTTCGCTACCCTCGTTTCCTGGGCCAGGTGCGGTGCAGCCTCAGGACAGGGCACTGGCTGCTCCTTAGAGTGCCCGCCCTTTTCCTCAGCCGTGTCAGAGTGACTTCTCTGTCTCAGGCCTATTTTACTTCTGCAGAATGGTTCTATGTAAATCATATGTGCTCCTCTCAGACATCCTTGTCTTTTAATAAAGAGCATGCTTCAATTGCATTACTGTAGTGCAAAGAAGTGAATGGTGGTTGTTTCCTGTTCCAGAAATGTCTAAGCTTTATATTATTTTAAAAAAATTATCCAGTGTTTTAATGTTATTTTTCTATTAACAAAATTGTGTATCCTTATCATATAATATGTTGTCTTGAAAAAATACGTATATGTTGTTGAATAGTAGTAGTCTTTTTAAAGTGTTCCTTGAACAGTTTATGCTCCTTCCCCACTTAATTTTCCCCATGGTAGCAATTCTTTGTCTTTCCCCTCTGACACGGTTACAGTGTTCTTCCTTTTCTTCCTCTCTTTCTTCTTTCCTTCCTCCCTCCCTCCCTTTCTCTCTCTCTTTCATTCTTCATACCAGGGATTGAACCCAATGGTGCTTAACCACTGAGCCACATCCCCAGTCCTTTTAATTTTTTATTTTGAGACAGGGTCTCGCTAAGTTACTTAGGGCCTTGCTAAGTTGCTGAGGCTGGCTTTGAACTTGCCATCCTCCTGCCTCAGCCTCCTAAGCTGCTGGGATTGTAGATACTTGCCAATATTTGCCAATGTGCCCGGTTCTCCTTTATCTTTCTTGTCAAAGATCTGTGAAGTGAGGTTGAGGGAGGGCAGGTTGCTGACAATCTGGATAACTTTGTATTCAATAGAAGCCTACTAAGGAATATTAATATCACTGAAAGATCAGTTTCCCTACTTGTCAGATTGGCTTAGATAAACAGATATGTACACCATTTTGTTCTCTCATGTTTCAGTAGGTTAAGAAATTTCAAAAAAGGGAATTTTAAAAATAGGTAAGAAATTATGGCTTTAACCTACTAGTTAATCTAGAAAAGGCAGTTGTTCAGCGTTCATTCACTTCATAAATATACACTGAGTATTGGTTCTCTGCTAGGCACCATTGGTAGATGGATAAATTAGGCAGCTGCTCTCAACCTTTTGGAGGTTGGTTTCATTGCTAGAAACTTGGTGGCATCCTTAAATCATTCAGTTAGCTTCTTATTGCTTGATTGCCCTTTAGAAACACAATTGCGTATACGTAGAATTGTGCACACGTTGAGTGTGTCGCATTTTGAATTCAAGAGGGAAGATTTTCCCGATTCCAGTTGTCCATGCTCTTTGGTGTGGGGTTGATATCACTCTTCCTTGTTCTCCCTTGCACGTTCTCTACCTCCCATCCTGGCACCTGCTCAGCAAAATTCTGTTTAGTGACCTTGCTCTACATACCCTTATTCAAATGGACAGAAGCTTTATGTATTACTCAAAATTGGACCATGTACTGATGAATTTATGTGAGAACTACTGGGTTGCGGGTAATTGCCTTTCTGTGTTTTGCTAATTCTGACATGGTTCTGAATTCTTTCAGACGATTTTGATCAAGTTCATGGATGGCAAGTTTGATCCCTGATGATAATAATGGCAGCTGGCCTTTACTGAAGTCAGTGATGCTGGGCCTTATGTGCAGTATCCTCTTTAATCCTATGTGAATCCTATGAAGACAGGTCCATTTATTTTTTTAGTTTGCATTTGAGAAAACAAACTTTGATTCAGTAAAAATTCAGATTCTTCTTTGTCATCTGAGACATAATAAAGGTACAGTAAAACAAATTTTTTTCCCTGAACATGTTTACATGTTTTGAGAAAGAAAAAAGAAAAACATTTAAAGGGCTGTGAGATTCTCTTTATATCTTTGAAAAACTAATATATATATAGAGAGAGAGGTGGGGGAGAAAGATTAGACCTTGGTAAAAAGTCTGATATTACTAAATTACTATTTTGATATATTGTATATATCTAAATATTAAGGAATCCCGAATATTATGTTATTTTTCTAAAGTTTTTTTTAATGAGAAAACATTGTAATGTTTTCTGTGGCCATTTTGAATCCAAATATTCTTTTAGGGATAGATAAAATAACTTGTACCTATGATTTGTGGTTGGTTAACTGCTTGCCTACCTAGTTTCAAAATAATATTTGGTATAAAATATTTACTTAGAAATAATTCTTTTTTACACCCTTACATTCCATGAAATAATTTTACTTAAATTCCTTGAAGGTATTTTTAGTAGTGTCATTTTCATCACTAGAAGACTGTTTTGAATCACTTACTGATGTTTTCCACACAACATCATCTTTATCTTTATTTGTAATAATAATGTTTGATTTTGTGCATTGCTGACATTGGAGATTTTATTTGATTTATTTCTATGTAAATTACTATATGGTAATTACTACTCTAAAGTCACTTTCAAAAGGCCTGCTTAAAATACTAAATCTGTGTTAAGTTTCCGTGCCACTTAATTTTTAAAAATCATTTATTTCTGGTGACTTCTATAAACATTACCTGATATAATTTTAGTCATTACTTTGTTATTCAAACTGAAATAATCAAGGAAATGCCCTACAGTATGAGACACTTTGTAAAGACTTCAAGATACGGTGACCCTCTTCATTTTGAAGTATACTTTTAGGAGGCAAACAAAAGCTAAGTGCGTATTTCTGAGCATATGAGAGTTCTAGAATTTTCACTTCTGCAGCATGCCCATAGTAACTCTGCCCTATAAGATGATGTGGAGACCTTGTGTCAGGTCCCAAGGATCCTATAATATCTGTTGTGATCCAACCTTTTACTTTAAGCTCTTTGTTTATGGTGATGACACCAAAGGTTCTTGGGCAAGAGCAGTGAATGCCCTGAGCCCACAGAGTCAAACCTGAATGCAAAGTACACAATAAGCAAGAGGCAGAGAAGTTGTCCTTTCTTATTTATGTATTTATTTTTTGGTTATTGGGGACTGGACCCAGGGGTGCTTAACAACAGAGCCATATCCCCAGCCCTTTTAATTAATTAATTTTTTATTTTGAAGCCGGGTCTTGCTAAATTGCTTAGGGTCTAGCTAAATTATTGAGGCTGGCCTTGCACTTGCAATCCTCCTGCTTCAGCCTCCTGAGTTGCTGGGATTATAGACATGCACCACCACCACTGCAGAAATCATCCTTATCTAATTCTGCTTGGAAATCACCACAAGGGTAGACATTGCTCTTCACATCAGTCTACAGTTATGCTTCCTTGTTCACATTTGGGACCAAAAACAAAACTGCAAGAGAGGGTAGGAAAACTTATGTCTCTGAGATCAACAGGAGGCATAAGCTCTACTCCTAAGAGTGATCCCCACCTGGGCATGATCCTGGAGGCAGCTGGAGGAATGTCAAGATCAAACGGGCTCCCTTCTTTGGTAAAGGTTTTACATATTCATTTTGAAAAATTCTTTGAAAAAGTGAATAAATGCCTGGCACTTTGCTCAGCATAGGGTAGCTTGGTGGAGGGTATGGCTTGACACAAAAATAAAGATGCCTTCCCAGTGTTCAAGGAGCTTGTGGTCTAAAAGCTATGAAGAGGAGCTTCGCTCTCCAGGAAGCGGGAGGGAGGATGATTAGGCTTAAGGCAGAGGCAACTTCTATGAGTTGAGAGAGACCAGGTAGCTACTCTGGGAAGGTGAGCAGAGGGTGGTACACGCGTGTCTCCAGAATCAAGGAAATAAGCGTGATAAACCATTGTTGTTATTATTTTTACTGCCATTGATTGAAAAGGAGGACAGGCAGAATCCTGAGGTGGTTTTGGGGCTTGGAAAAAAAGAAGTGGTTGTGGGTCTGGAAGAGACAGGCATTTGTACCAGCCTGGGCATGGAGCCTGTGGGGCATTTGGGGCTGTGGAGGGGAGTGACTGAGTGTGTGCCTGTCAGGCCTGGGCAGCCTGTGTGGAGTGTGGTGCCAATGCAGTGTGCTGCTGGCAGTTTCTCCCCCATCCTGAGACCATGTGATGGTTACCTTTGTATGATTTTCACTAAAAATTAGGGAACTCTATTCTTTGATTTATCTAAGCTTCCTGAGGCTTTCAGGTGATACAGGGGAAGGAATGGTGAAGAAAGAAGCCAGGATGACATTCTCAAGTTGATTTCGGTTATACTTGTTTGTTTTGTTTTTTGTGCTATTGGGGATCAAACTCAGGGCCTCTTGCATGCTAGACAAGTGCTCTATCACTGAGCTATACCCCAGCCCCATTTTTAGTTATATTTAATAAAAAAATCATCGATCATATTTGCCCATATTTGTATCCCAAATGTTGTGAGCATTTCAAATTAATTTCAATTTGTAGATTAGCATTAAGACACCAGGATTTCTTTCATAGCCATCCATTTGCCTCAAAGGCTGCGATATTGTTTCTATATGCTGAGTAGAATTCCATTGTGTGTGTATATATATATATACAACTCCTCTGTGTGTGTGTGTGTGTGTGTGTGTGTGTGTGGTGTGTATCACAGTTTTTGGATTCATTCATCCAGTGAGGGGCATCTGGTTTGATTCCATAATTTAGCTATTGTAAATTGAACTGTTATGAACATAGATTTTTCTGTTTTGCTGTAATGTGCTGATTCTAACTCCCCTGGGAAAATACCCAAAGAGGGATTTCTGGGTCATTTGGTGGATCCATCCCTAATTTTTTGAGAAGGCTATTGTGTGACCTTTGAAGGTAAATGAATGGCTACAGAAGAAATCATGCTGAGCAAAGTTAGCCAAACCCAGAGAGTCAAGGGTCAAATGTTTTCACTCATTTGTGGAGGCTGGAGCTAAAACCAGTCTTGGGTGAAAGATAGTCAAACCCATGTACTAGACTCAGTAAGGGCGTAGCAACACATAATCTAGGGCAAGCAAAGATATGTGTGGGGAGAGAGGGAGAGGACAGGTGGGGAAGGGGAGAGGGAGGGAGAACAGGAAGGGATCTAGGGAGACAATCAACAATGTAGCATACTCTGTACCCCCCTGAGAATCCAATAAGACTTATACAAACATTTAATTCTGGAAATTTATAAATTTATCTCTTGTAGAGGCGAAATGTAGAAGAGTCAAGAGACTAGGGTGCGGGTGATGAGGGCGTAACTCTTGTTTAAGAACATAGGCCTATCATATTATTACTTTATATGCATTTATGATTGTACAATAACTTAACTCCTTAATAAAAAATTAAAAACTCAAAGAAGAAAAGACAGCATGAGATTGTGATTTGCTGGGTGGGTGTGGCGCTGTATCTTGGCAGTCTTACTTCGTTTCTGTTGTTTTCCCTTTACAAATAACGTTTTTCTGCCCCTTTCTTTTTACTCTTAACCCTATGTTTTAGAAATCTTTTTTGTTGTGGCTGAAAGAAAACCCTCTTGAACAGGATTGAGCAAGCAGATTTGCCACGTGGAATTCTTTCTATGGATCTGTTGGCACATTATATATCCTGAGGGCAGAAATGGGGTTAAACCTTAGGCATATTGTCCCTAAGCACTGTGACCAGGCCAGACTCCGGCTAGACTAATAAGGACCCTCCTACTCCACTGATATGCTTTGGAGTAGCAAGAGGAAAACTTTTGAGGGGGCACTTTCTAGAAGGTGTGCTCTTAGGCAGACCAAAAAAATAATGTTACTATAGTTAATAATAATGGTTTTGAAATCAATGATAATGAACATACACTTGTAAAATGATTCAATAAAACTAATTATGCTATTTTATATTTTATAATACTATAATACATTATTTTATTATCTGATTTGAAATCTTAGTTGCTGAATATAGTAAAGCAGCAAGTGTATCTATTCCCATTTTATAGATGAGAAGACCAATGTACAGAGAGGTTCTGCAATTTGCCCTAGGACACACAGCTGATAACTTAGAGAGGTGGAATGCCAGCCCTTTCCACCACATCCTCTTCCTAGAGGTTTTGATTCTTAAAATAAATCAACTCTGTTGTTCAGGTCTTTTTCATTTATTTTAAGGAAACAACATTCTGGATTTGTTTTAAGTAAAAGTACCCTGAAGGCACACTGAATGTTCAAAGTTGGACAGCTGATCATCTGATGGGGCTGTAGCATTTGCAACTCTCTTCTGCTTGGGAGAAAGGCCATTCTCCGTGCTTCTCTTTTCTTTTGATTTCCTGTTGGCATCACCGTTTCCCTCCATACTGTTCAACATTCAAGCCAGATGCCAATTGTCTGTGTGAAAACACACTGCATCTCAAATACATCAAGATGCCAAGCGTATGTGTAATATTTGACCATATGTGAATATTCCAGTAAACTCCTGGGGACTTATGTTCCAGTGTCAGTGCTAAACAACAGGAAGGCTGTAAATTCCATCATCTAACCAGAGACTCACATATGCCTCGTATTTATAAATATTCAATATATGCAGTGCATTCTAAACTTGACGTTTGGTACAATAGAGGTGTCTCACGCTGTCTCCATGGAAGCAGTGGTAGCTTGTAAAAATGTAAGTTGATGTGACCTTGTTATCTTGTTGTTGTCTTTCCTGATGTCAGCAATTGGTTATTGCAGAGAAGCTTGTAAATAAAGAACATTTCTCAAGAGGAATCTCCAAAGAAAAAGAAGAAAAGAATGTGTAAGTGGTAGCCAATAAATATATTTTTAAAAAATGAAAGGTTGAACTACACTAACTGGGCCAGAGAAATTCCCATGAAGCTGGATGGGCTGGGATTAAATTCTGGAACCATAAGCAAAATATTTCAAATGACATAGGACAGAGGCTAGAATTTTGAGCAATATTTTTATCTCTCTCTCCCTTCTTCCCCTTAGCCTCCTGAGGTGCTTGCCTAATCAGGTAAGCATTAAAAATACAAAATGAAACCACTTCAAGAGGATTTAGTGTATGCCAACGTTTGTTTTGGACCTGGTGAGAGTTTAGAAGATGAAATGAACAAGGCCTTCATCCACAGAGGCTCTCATGGTTTAGTACAGGGACCCTCCATCATCACAGAGTGCTAACTCCACCAGGCAGGAAGAGGAGCTGGAGCTAGCATTTCTTTGGAATGACTGGTTTTTGGGACAGTCTGAGACCCCTAGCATGCGTATGTGCTAGCTAAGATCTGTGGGATGGGACTTCCCTGCCTGAGTTGCCCTTCCTTCTCAAAAGTATTACATGTTCTATTGGTAATAGCAGCAACCATTTAGCAACTTCTTACATGTGCTAACACTTTAATTCTTTTTGTCATTGAACTTTCAAAACAACTGAGTAAGGAGGGGATTACCTGATTTTTCTTGTTATTATAACAGAGGGAACTGAAGTTTAGAGAGAAATAACTTGCCAAAGTCATGTATTTGTTGTGTCACATGACTGTTGAGTCTATAAAGAATGAGATTTTCGTTCCATAAAGATTAGAGTGTGTTCTCGGTTTTCTAACGGAGGCATCCTGCCTATTTCAAATGTGTTACTCCTCATCTCTGCCAAAGCAAGTCCTATTCATTCTGCTAGAATTGTGGGACATCATCTACTTGTCTGAAACTCTTCCTTAGGCCAAGAGATCTCTTTCCACAGTACACTTAGAAAAACAGCCTGGTGCATTTATTTGGTGATTGATCATAAACTGTCTTTTGTCAACTCTCATTTATCATATGATATTGTTTAAATTTGTGTAATCTTTTCATTCAGATCATAAACTCCTTCATGTTTGTGACTTTGTTTTAGGGATTAAAAATAATTTTTCATTTTATCCATTGCAGTTTACAATATAAAATTTTTTCTTTATATTGAGTCAAATTAAAGCTGTGTTGGTTATCCATTGCAGCTCAAAAAATTACCATGAATACAGTAGCTAAGACAACACACATGTGCTATCTTATTGTTTCTGTGGGTCAGGAGTTGGGCACGTGTCCTAAGTGGTCCTTGGCAAAGTTGCAAGAGAGGAGTTGTCTAGGCATGGTTCTTGTCTGGAGGTTTCTTCTAGGATCATTCATATTGTTGGCAAATGTCGCTTCCTGTGGTTGTGGCATTGGGGACTTCATCATCTTCCTGGCTATCAGATGGAGGCCACTGTCAGCAGTTAGAGGCTTCTCTTTCCATCTCAGTTCCATGTCACATGGCTTTCTCATTTGATCTTTTACAAAATGGTAAATGATTTCCTTCTAGTAACTGAAATGTCTCTAGAGCGTTTGCTAGTTAGAGTTTTAGAGTAATGTAATCTTGGTCATAACATCCCATCACTTTTGCTATATCATAATGGTTCTAAGCAAGTCACAAGCCCCACCTAATCTATAGGTGATGAGATGGCTCAAGGGTATGAACAAGAATCAGGGATGATGTGAATGTCACCTTAAAAATATACCCATCAGAGCTGCTGGAGAGGTGGCTCGGCAGTTATAGTTATGGTGTTTGCCCGGCATGCGTGAGTAAAAAAGTTCAAACCCCAGCACCACATACACAACTAAGTGTCTGAGCAATGAAAGCCACATGAAAAACAAAATAAAAATTCTCTCTGTCTCTCTCTCTCCCTCTCTCACTGTCCCTCTCTCTTAAAAAAAAAAATCTACCCACCACTAAAGTGAAAGAAGCAGGAAATGTAAAATATTTGAGACTTAAATTTATCAACAAATCAATACTAGTACTTAAAATTAATAACCTGATTCTAACCTTCTTGTTCCAATATTAAATCATCACCATCAGAATTTGGATAATCTTGGTTAAATAGTATGTTCTGTTTTCGAGGGATGGAGCCCAGGAATGGCCCCACTTGGTGGGTATGTGTTGAAGAAGACAACTTGCTGTGAATAGTCACTGTCCAGGGCAATGTGTCCCACTCTGCAGGAACTGAGATAGAAGGCCAGTGAGTCAGGAGTAGGTGGCAGGAATCAGGGTCCACTAGAACTGGGGTCCACTCACTCTCTCAGGAGCAAAATTGTCAAGGCTAAGCTTGTTAGGACTGCAGTCTGGAAGCACAGGGACAGGGCCTATTGGGAGATTAAGCTGCTAGCAGGAAGCTGAGGTTGAACCACAGCTATGAGGAATGAACCCACAAGCATTTGGTGCTGAGCTTGGTTGTGATCAGTGGTCCTGTCCTTCCTCCCAAGACTAGCCTTTGCTATACCTGTGGACAGAGGAGAGGCTAATGTTTCCATGAGAAGCCCTCACTGAAGGACAGTGCTAAGAATTATCTCATGGAATCTAGGTCTCTGATTCCACTTTGATCAAATTTATGAGAAGCAGCATGTGTTTGCCTTTTTCCTGACAGTAAGGCACAATCACTTAATTATCTTTACTAAGATTTCATTTTCCAGCTTCTTTTCCCATTGTTCAAACACCTTAACTTTCATTAAAACCTTTTACAACTGGGTTTCTATCCATTTCTTTTTTCATGGAAATGCAATGATAAAGATATAATTCTATCAGTTGAACAAATTGGATCAGATATGCTTTTCTGCATATAGCTTATTTATTATATGACTTCCTATGCTTTTTTAAATAACACATGTTTTATGGGGTCTTTCTCCTGTGACTCATTTTTGGAGCTGATCCGAGAAGGAGTTATTCTCCAGACGTGGCACCATTGACCCTCATTTCGAACTACATTTTTTATTTATTTTTAAAAAAATATTTCATTCACAGAATCCCCACTGAGCTTTTTATTGTGGAAAATTAGGGCCCGTAAATCATCCTCCTCAGAAAACTATAAATTTTATACAATTGAAACATTCCACAGACCGAGCTTGGCACTTTGATGAAATCACTCCTTTGCTTCTCATAATTTATGAGCTTCCCCCATTCTCCTCCCTCTTGCTCCATCATCACCTTGCCCTCCCAGCAAGAGTGGGGGTGGTATCACAACTTGAAATTGCTCACTGGGGTTCACTGAGTACAATTTGTAAGTGAATTTATATGAACACATAATATTGCAACTTATCCAAAATTATGAACAATAAGTTTTCATTTTCTCCTGGCAGGCAGAAGGGACATGGGTTGATCAGGCAGGAGGTAACCTTGCATGGTGCACTGGGGAAGAACAAAGTCCCTGGAAGCCAAATGACATGGCTTAGCACATGACTTCTCCAGCCATTTCCTGTAAGACAGGCCTCAGTCGCCTCACCTGTAGACTCAGAGCATGAGTGGTTTTTAAGGCTGTTTTCAGCTCGTATATGAATTAAAGATGGTTCTTGTCTTGTTGCTTCTTCTATAATCATAAAAATCAACGTGATGTATCTCAAAGATTTGATTTTGGTTGTGGACAGTTAACATTGGGTTTTAGGGGAAAGAAGAGAGTAAGGATAGAATATGACAGTAAAGAGCAAAGGACTCCTGATTCTCCTCCAGGTTTGCACTGGATTATGAGGTCCTGGAAACCAGCAGCTCTGTATTGTATAATCTGGAAATTCTGGCTCCCAATACAGAACCGGATAACTGGATTTCTGATAAAAGGCATTCAGGGAATCTGAGAATCCAAAAGGTGCCTTTCTCCCATAAATTCAAGGGCCTGGAACAGTGACAAGACATACAGTAGGTACTCAATACATTTATTGAATTCCGCAAATGGGCTCCTTGCCATCTGTGGGATCCTGGAGCTTATCTGTCTATTCGCTCCCAGTGCATCTTTTTTTTTTTTAATCATTTTTTTCCCTGCTTAGAACTCCATTGATCTTCTAAGAAAATGTTGACTATTGCTCTCACTAGTGCTCATAGTCTTGGCAGGAGTTTTGCTGCTGGAGAAATAGGCTAGAAATAGAAGACAGAAGTGATATGGCCAAGAGGCTGAGCTCTGTAGCAAGACTTAAGGTCAGACATGGACTCTTCCACTTAAAAATGCTGTGACCTTAGGCAGACCATTTTCTCCCACTGAATCCCACTCTCCTCCGAAGAATGGGACATAGGTTGTAAGCAAGGATTAAAGTGATCATCCATTGTCAAGTGCTTAACACAGGGCTGGCATCCAGTAATATTCAATAAATGTTAGCTATGATATGAGAATTTCATTATCAGTGGTAGTGTTGATATGTATCTCAATAATTGCTGCAGTTTTCATTTTTGTACTAAGATTCAGATTCTGTTGTGACAATATGATGATGATTCTAAGTAAATTTGTTGTAGTTTTAACTTAGCCATTTATTTTACTTTTCGGTGTCCATTTGAGATTCTTGTGTTAAAAGAGTATCAGTGATGCTTACTAAAATAATCTCATGATTTTGGACAGAGTGTTGCTTGGATTTCTAACTTCTAAGTGTAGTTTTTGAGGGTTTTGAAAAAGAATGTGAATAAATTGCTGTACAAAACATGTCTGGTATCCATCTTTTTCCACAAGATGGAAAATTTCCTTCCTAAGAGTTGTCAGTTATGGCTTTGCCTACATGCAATTATAATATAACACACTACTGTTTTAAGAAAAATATTGCTAGGTCCAGAATGCAAAACAGTCTGAAATACTTGAAAACCAAGATGAAGCCAATCCTTTTTCTCTGATTTGCTTTGACAAGGTATGAACTGGAATATGTGTCTTGGGACTATTTACCCCCTAAATATTAAAAATGTAAATAAGCGATGGAGTTTGGCGTGACAGAATACTGAAGTGATGGCCACCCAGCCTTTGCAAGTAAAATATAGCTCACTTAATGACATTTCAGTCCTAAATCACTGCACTGCAGGCGAGTTTGTGGCCGATGGGGCTGCACAAAAACATTCCTTCAGGACCGTTTAAAAAGACTGACTAAGCAGTGATTCCTGCGTGACAGCGCTCAGCGTATCAAAAGAGTGGTTCAGGTACACATGTTATTGCCTGTGGCTCCAGGCCCAATAACCTTTTCCTCTTATGGATAGATTCCCTGGACACAAAACAAATCTCTTTCCAAGTTAGAGAACTTAATCAGATTTATCTCTCTTTGTCAGAGCACATGCAGGAAACAAATGAAGTCTGCAGCATGATTCAAATTGGAAGGAGAGCAATTTACAGTGCTCACTGGCTTCTCGTAAAGCTTATTAATGTTTGGCACAGGGTGCCAAGGAGTCGTAAAGAATCGTCCTGCTGAACATTTATATCTGCTCAGTCTCTTATTATACGTCCTCAACACAACTTAAATAACAGCAGCGGGAGCATCTTGTGAGCAGGAAATGAGAAGCTTACACGTGTTTTTGTCTCACAATCAAATATTCTTCCCTATCTTTTTAAAGTCCCCCACTGGGAGACAAAGTACTGTTTTTGGTTTCATTTTTCCTTAAGCTGTTGCCTGTAATTTCCACTTTGTTTTAGATTTGTCACAGCCCTAAAATGGAATTAAGTTGCTTATGTGTGCTCTTGTCTTCTGTTACTATGGATTTGGAGCATTTCTTAATTCAGTCATGGATATACAGTTGCTGGAATTGACATTCCCTTTTGGAGCCTAGCTATGGTGCTCTACTGAAGTGAAGTTATTATGGCTAGTGTGAACTTACTTGATTGATTTCCTTATTCCTCTCCAGTTCTCAACAGATTTGACCTAATAATACAAGTAGGTACCATCTGTTGAATATTACTTTGTGCTGGGCACATGACGTGTATATTTTATTTCATCCTCATAACAACTTCATGAGCTAAGTACTATGATCAACTTCATGTTAAAGATGAAAAAGGAGTTGCCCTGGAACGCACTGCTGTTAAATTAAATGGACTGGCTGGGAATTGCCTCCTGACAACCCTCCTTTCACTGCCTTGTGCTCTTTCTAGAACATTAATTTACAGTTCGTTGTGATGCCCTGGAAAACACAAGTCTAACAGAGAAGAAAGGAGGAAGCTGGGAAGAAACAAGGCTGAATGTAGAAAAATGGACTACGTGGGCTTCTGCCACCAGCTGAGCGGAAGGAATTTTATGCTCGGGTACCATGCTCATGGACAGCAGTGTCTGTGTGTGTGTGTGTGTGTGTGTGTGGGTGGGTGTGGGTGGGTGGCAGCTGGGGGGTGACCCATTCAGGCATTCTGATAACTAGAAAAGGACAATCTTCCACTACTGAAGATTAATTTTGTAATGTTTCTGATTTGAAATAATTTTACACTTTCTCTTAAAATTAAAAGACTGGTATGAAGAACTTCCATATTCCTTTACCCAGAATTCCCTAATTATTACCATTTTAACATGTTTTTAAAAATGGTGTGTTATAGTCTTACATAGTGAAGGGATTTGTTGTTACACAATCATACATACACACCTTATGACACAGTAGTTTGAATACAATCCTTGCCCCACATTCCAAGCCATGCCCCTGCCCCCATCCACCTCTCCCATGTCCTTTATTCCCACTGAATTCCTGTTGATTATAAATCAATCAATCTATCTATATAATTTGACTTTTCTAGTTTTAAATACTTGTATGAGTATTATTCAGCATCTCCAGGGAGTAAAATATACCATACAGTATTAAAAACCTCCCCTTTTCCTTCCCCATCCTCACCTGCCCACCTCCTTGCCTATATAATTAGATTTCCTCCAGATCATAAGTTACTCTGAGTTTGGTTGGTCTAACATATAAACTTTATTATTTCTCACCCTATCTTTTATTTTACTCTAGCTTCCACATATGAGGTAAAATATTTGATCTTTGAGTTTTTGAGTTTGGCTAATTTTGCTTAGCATAATTTTTTCCATTTCCATCCATTTACCCATAATGGCCATGATTTCATTCTTTTAAGAGGTGAGTAGAACTCCATTGTGTATGTGTGTGTGTGTGTGTGTGTGTGTGTGTATACACACCACATTTTTTTGATCATTCATCCAGTGATAGACATGAGTTGATTCCATAATTTAGCTATTATGAATTGTGCTGCTATAAACATTGATGTATCTGTGTCATTGTAATATGCTAACTTTATTTCTTCTGGGAAAATATCCAGGAGTGGGATAGCTGGGTCATATGGTGGTGGTTCCATCCCTATTTTTGAGGAGTCTCCATTCTGCTTTCCAGAGTGGTTGTACCAATCTGCAGTCCCACCAACAGCATACAAGAGTTCCTTTCTTCCCACAACCTCTCCAGCATCTGTTGTTTGTATTCTTCATCATTGTCATTGTGATTGGCATGAAATGAAATCTTAAGTAATTTTGATTTGCATTTCTCTGATTGCTAGAGATATTAAACATTTTTTCATATTCTCATTGACTTTTGTATTTCTTCTTTTGAGAAGTTTCTGTTTTTTTTTTTTAAAGAGGGACAGTGACAGAGAAAAAGAGAGAAACAATTTTGTTTTTAGTTTTTCATGTGGGTTTCATAGCTCCAAAACTTCATTGTATACATAGTGCTGGGGTTAGACTTCATTGTGTACGTGGTGCTGGGGTTTGAACTTGCGCACTTGTGCCTGCCGGGCAAGTGCCATAACTGCTGAGCTACCACTCCAGCCCCTTCTGTTTGGTTCTTTATCCAGTTTAATGATTGGGTTGAATGTGTTTTTGCTATTAAGCTTCTTGAGTTCTTTATATATTCTGGCTACTAGCTCCCTGTTGAATGAGTAGCTGGCCCTGATTTTCTCCCATTTTGTAGGCTCTCTTTTCACATTCTTGACTAATTCTTTAGCTGTGCAGAAGCTTTTTAATTTAATGGCATCCTATTTATTGATTCTTGGTTTTAGTTCTTTTACTATGGGAGTCCTGTTATGGAAGTTGGTGCCAGCACTTATGTGTGGAGTGTTGATCCTATTTTTTCTTCTAACAATTGTATGGTAACTGGTTTAATTCCTAAGCCCTGGATCCATTTTGATTTGCTTTTTGTGCAGAGTGAGAGATAAGATCTAATTTCACTTTTCTGCATATGGCTGTCCAGTTTTTCCAGCACCATTTTTTAAAAAAGAGAGAGGGAAAGAGAAAATCAATTGTATTTAGTTTTTTACCTGACTTTCATTGCTCCAACACTTGGTTGTGTATGTGGTGCTGGGGTTCAAACCCTCATGCTCACACATTCCAGGCAAGCAACGTAACCGCTGAGCCACTGCTCTAGCCCTCCAGCACCATTTATTGAACAGGCTATCTTTCCTCCAAGAAATATTTTTGCCCTCGTTGTTGAATATTAGATGGTTAAAGATTTGCCATTTTATTACATTGTTTGTTTTTTCCATTTTCTTTCTATGTAGCTACTTATTATTATTTTGTGTACCATTTGTGAATAAGGTGTAGAACACAATATCCTTTTATGCCTAAGTAACTATGGTGTGTATATTCTAAGTAAATTCTCTTATATGAGCACATTATAATTATTAGGAAATTAACATTGATTCAATGCTAATATCTCACTTATATACTTCATTCTGTCAATTGTCCCAATGAAAATATTCTGGAAGGGGATATTCAGGGACCAGTCTGGGGTCACATGTTGAATTTGGTTGTCATGTCTCTTTACTTTCTTTCAGCCTGGAACAGTTTCTCTTCTTCGTTTTTCATTTTGACAGTTTTGAAAAGAGTGTGTGGTTCAGTTGCATTGCAGCCTGACCCTCAATTTTAGTTTGTCTGGCGTTTCCTTGTGGTCGGATTGAGATTCTATACTTTGGGCAGGAATAACACTGAGGCCTTGTTGTGCTCTTCTCAGTGCATAATATCAAGAGGTCTCTGATGCTAATTCGTTCTATTACTGTGAATGTTAGCTGATTTCTACGCTGTAGAGTCACAATTTTTCAATGGAGTAAAGTTAAAATTTGATTTAGATTTTAGTTTCCTGGGAATTTGGCTCAAATCAGATCCATCACCTACACAGCTTTGGGAAATCTGATAAAGCTAGCTTCCTGATTATGTCTCCGGACCAGGCTGTGGAAAATAGTGAGTCGACTGAGAAAGCAAGTAGGCACCATCTCCGTCACCATAATCTCCAAATTATGATTCTATTTTCACCCAGGAAAGTATTTTGGTATTTGTTGAATCTAATGAAAATCATTGGAACAGCAATATTTACAGGTCAAGCCAGTCTGATTTTTGTGATGGACTCCCTTTTATAGGTGGGTAGAGCCATTTTGACAACATTTGTTCTTGGAGTGGAAGTGGAGGGTCTGTGGCTAAAGAGGTGGGTAGCCTCATGTCAACCAAGGTGGCAGCAGAATTGTGCCAAGTGGGAGAAGCTGCCACTTAAAAGTGTACCCTGTCAGGGCTGGAGCGGTGGCTTGATGGTTACAGCGCTTGTCCAGCATGCACAAGTACACGGGTTCAAACCCCAGCACCCACATACAAAACTAAGTGTCAGAGCAGCGAAAGCCATGTGAAAAACTCAATAAAAGTTGATTCTCTCTGTCTCTCCCTCTCTCTCTCACTGTCCTTCTCTCTTAAAAAAAAAAAAAAAAGCGTACCCTGTCTAAAGTGAAGGGAGCTTAGCTTCACAGAACTTTGTCTCCTGCAAGTAAGGCACTGAGTGGCAGTGCTAGATCAGAATAGCAGGTCTTTGGGGCTGAAATGGTGGCCCACTGGTTATGGCACTTGCCTGGCATGCACAAGGACATGGGTTTGAACCCCAGTACCATGAAAGAGTTGGAGCAATGAAAACCTAAAGTTGATTCTCTTTTTTTCTCTCTCTCTTACTGTCTCTCTCTCTCTCTCAAAAAAAAAAAAAAAAAAAAAAAAGAACAGTAGGTGCTCACATTAAATGAGGCAAGTATCCAGATAGCAGGTTGTTGGGTCCACCAGCAGCTCAGCTCTGTGATGTGTGTGTGTCCTAGGGTAAGGGGATAATGGTAGGTGGGAGTGATACAGATAGAGAAGAAAATCAGAAGATGAATGACAGATAAGGACCAGTCATGAAAGACATGGGACAGTAAGCAGATACAAAACAAGTTGCTTCAGTCAGGGGAACGAAACAGAAGACTGCAAATCAGAGTAGGTCTGGGCTGGCACCAAGTGTGACTTGAAAGGGGCTCCCATGGGTGGGGTTAGAGAACTAGCTCAACTTTCAGCCTGAAGTATGGACTGGTCTGAGAGACTGAAGAAGAAAACTGGAAATTCTAGCTGAGGAGAAAGGAAGGCACAGAGTTTGTGACCAAGCCTGAGTGCATGGCCAAGTATATGCTATCAAAGACCTGAGGCTCATAATTGGCAATTAGACAGTCAATATGAGCTGCTGGACTCATAGCCAGGCCTTGCTCACCTTGCGTGTTAGACACACTCATGTCATTATTGTGCTTTAATTTTTTTTGATCCTAGGAAATTTTCTCTTTATAAGATTGTTCTTCAATCATATACCTTTTTGTGTATCGCTGTTGGAGCTACAAAAACAGAATGATTTGGTCTGGGCTCCAGACTTCTTTCAAAAAATATCTTAAGACTGGGAAATATGGTCTCCTCCTATATCTCTGAGTTGGGCTACAGTGGACACAGAGAATCAGAGTGCCCAGGGAAATATATCATAATAAAGAAATGTGTCAGGATAAAATTATTTTTAGAAAATAATTGCTTTTAAAAATCATCACCCAATCATACCCTCTGTAATTTTATATACATGTATATATAAATACATTTTATTAGTGCATTATAGTTTTACTTTATGATGGAATTAGTTGCCACATATTCCTAGATGCACACAAATCAGCAATACAATTTGTTCAGTATCCCCCCCTTACACTTCTCTACCTCTCTCCTCCCATCCCCTGATCCCTTGCCTTTCTTCTGGGTCCTATATTGTTCCTAAAAATCCCAAACACAGTGATATAATTCTTATACCTATGAAGAACAGAAGAAGCTATATTATATACAGTGACATTTATAACTATTTGGAATGAACCTTGCTTTATCTCAGTTCCAACATTTCCCCTTCTCCTCCCTTCCTATCATCCCTTGTTATTCTTCAAAGTGTTTGAAAATGGGATTAAACATTTACTTTTTTGTACAGGAATGCAGCATAGCTTGTTCAAATATCTTATGCAGTATCTTGCAACTGTATCTCATAAGTATTAACATTTTGCGTTTTTGTTCTATGGATCTAATACATGAGTTTGTCTACTTTACTCCCAAGACCCTCTGTAATTTTCTGTTCCCTATTTTTTCCTATATTTTAATTCTTTTCTTTCCCCCTGACATTTCCTATTCATTTAATTTAAGCAATGTTCCCAGAGACCATAGCGATGAAGTGTTTTATAAACATAGAGAGGGGCGAAATGAAAACACCTCCTATGGTAACTGAAACCATAGAAACACATGTGTGTGCAAGTGTGAGTGTGGATGTGTGTGCACATGCACATGGATGTGTGTTCATGCAAAGCTGTTTTGGAGTCAAAGCTTTGCAGAGTTCATGCAATAGGGAAATTGCATGCTCTTAATTGTTGGGGTCCATTGTTGTCATCATGATTTAACATTCATTGCATGTCTATGTAGTCCCCTGCACAGACCTTGGAACTAGATATCAACTCTGCTTGGTGGATTTATGCTTGAAATTAGAAAGCAAAGACACAAAATTGAAAAAAAAAAAACCTGAGAATACTTTCAAAGCAGAAATAGTGAATAATGCATTTCCAGAAAAGGTAGATAAGGAGAAAATGAGATTGACCCAGGCAGTTAGGAATGAAGAACATGTGAGAAGACTTAAATGTCTAGCTTAGGGGTGGTTTGCAGCCATTTCCAAGAACCTTGGGGGGGATCGTGTAGGATGCATGATCTGCCACTGCTCAGGCTCCATGGGGTAGAACCTTGACCCAGAGACTCCCTTAGATAATAACAAGCTGGCTTCTCTGTAGGTGAGTTTTTGGATGGAAGTTTTACTCTACCACTGGCGTATCTAATGCAACAAGTAATCAAGCCCTCGGACTGTAAGGGAAATACTTAAGGTTCCATTTTTCTGAGGATGTTAAAGGTCATTCAAAATTAAAGGAATATTTTTTTAGGATGCTTTTGCCCTTACAATGTTCCTGAGACCATCCTTTTCCCCACCTCAGACACCTCCCCCACTTTTTAATATTAAATGTCTTCTATTAATAAAAGTAAACTGCATGTTATTTATGGAAACTACTATATTAACTTGGCTAATTACAGGGCTATTCACTCTCCCAGGATCAGGTCATCTCCTGTTTGTTTCCAACTGCTATGGCCACCATGTGTTTTTAAGAGTAAGATAAAAATAATAAACTACAGGTTTCCAGGGTAATCACATGCTATTTCTATAGTCCACCCAGGGAATTTACCATCTGGATTTGAAGGGCACATTATCACAACATAGAGAGGACTGAGTAGGGTTTTTCCATTACCTGCTTATGTAACCATTGATTCTGTGGGGAAATTTCAAATGGAGCACTGGGGCCAGAAAGATCCAAATTCATATGTTGAGCAGAACGAATTCCCACTTATACGTAATCTTCTCCTCCTTCTCTGCCTCTTAGTTTCTGTTCATAAGTAGGCTAGTGATGCCTAATTTCTATTATGACTGAATCTTAAATTAGGTGATATAGTAAGTGCAGGGTAAGTTGCTAATGAATGCTTGTTCTTAGTATCTTTCATTTCAACCTCTTCTAAACTCCGAAACTGAGAAGGCATGAAAGATTCGTACCAGGCAGCTCTATCTCCAGATTAAGCGACCCAACTGGGCTGTTCTGCAAGGGGATTTGCTGTCTTATGGGAGCTACTCTTTCCTCAGCTTTAACCCTCCCCCCAAACCTCCTTGACTAGTGAACTGGGGTCACTACCTGCCTATGGAGAACTGAGCCATTTGGCAGTGATGTATATCTGGATTCCAGCACAGAGCTCAAATAAACCCCCAGCTCAGTTGGCAACCCTTTTACCAGCGTCTGCTAGGAGTGGCGGGGATGGTCCCTCTAGGTCTGAGAAATAATTCCTGTGGTTCCATCAACTTGCTTGAATTGGATCTATAAATTTTTGGTCTCTTCTTTTTTTGAAAGGAGTTTCCACTTGAATGCCATTTTTTTCTCTTTTCTATGACAGCCAGTTAGTTCTATTCTGACACAGTGGAGATATGACATTTCCCTCAATAGACATAACCTGGTTATTTGCCAGCCGGGGACACATTCAGGATGTTTCAGCTGTGGGATCAGTGACAGCCTGGCCTCGCCATCTGGATGACCAGTTGTTGTAGTAATAACAAACCCTGGGTGCACAACTGATTGTCTGAAATCATAAACCTTCTTAATTTTCCTGTGCTTTTGGCCACTGTGTCTAGACCCTATTTCTTGGCCCTGTCTCATCTCTTATTTGTACTATAAATCCCCTCATATCTTTAGCCGTCTAATTTCTTCTACTTGATGGTCTTTCAGTCACTTTCTTTTACTGTATTTTTCACTAGACTAGAGTTTTAACATTCTTCTTAATTGTAAGGAAAAGAAACCAAGCCCCTCTGTCCCCTATTATTGATAGTGGGGATTGAACTCAGGGCTCCTCTAACATTGAGCTAAACAAGTCATTATTATTATTATTTAAAATGTTGAGCCAAGGTCTTGCTAAGTTGCCTGGGCTGACCTCAAACTTGAGATTCTATTGCCTCTCCTGGCTTCGTAGTCAGTTTCTCACTAGGTTATGTTCTGCTGACTGGTATAGCTCAGCCTATTACTGAGGTTACGTTGTGTGTTACAGACTGCTGAATCAATTTGGGACACCCTTATTGAAACTGATGTGGTTAGGCCCAAAGCGTCACTAGAGACAAAGAGGTGAAACCCCCACATGGCCCTCTGAGTGCCTGAAATTCCAGAAGGGCATTTAATTAAACAATGATTATAGAATGTGCTAAACATCATAACTAAAGAATAAGCAACATGATTTTTGGGGGTATGATGTTGCTACCATATTGATCTGAAGAAAACTGTAGCATTTTGCCTTTTGTATGTATTTGATTTATTAGTAAGGCCTTCATTTACTTCCAGAGTCTCTATTTGCATGATGAATTATTTAATTATTCCAGTTTATAACCTAAAACAAATAGGAGTCTAGTTTAATTTGGGGACCACCACACTCATATGTGTAAAGAATTTGTCAATTGCCTGACTTTTAAGAGTGAGTGAGACAGAGGGGTACATTTCTGATCTGGTTCACTTGCTTCAATAACAGTAATACTTGTACAATAAATATAAAATGACAATTGTAAGGTATTTCATAGTGAACAGTTTCAATAATAGTATGAGGTTTTGTTTCTTTTTAAGATGGAGATTGAGAGAGAGAGAGAATTGGTTTTTATTTAGTTTCTTATCTGGTTTTCATTGCTCCAACACTTAGTTGTGTATGTGGTGCTGGGGTTGGAACCCAGGTTTTCACACATGCCAGGCAAGCACAATACTGCTGAGTCACCGCTCCAGCTCCAGTATGAATTTTTACAAGCATTTTTCATCACTCATTTGAGTTTCAATATAACTCCCAAAGAGTTGACTACAATCAATATCTAGAAAAATTATTAAAATCTAGTTTTCATTATTCTTGCTGCCCTTTACATTCTGCCTTAGGGTAGTAGATGTTAAGGAGAATTTCTTGCTATTATTCTCCATAGCTGAGTTTCAATGTGAAGGTGAAAGCAAATGCTAGTCATAGAGAAGTCTAGATTTGAATTTTATGTGATTCCAAATCATCTAAGTTCAAGTCAGCAGATGCATGAAAGACTGCTTTTATAGCCAAGCTGAGTTTGTTTATTCATTCCTTCTTCTATGTATTGAATGGATAAATTCCACACTTACGGAGCACTGTGTGTCAGCTAATCTGCTAGGCACATGGGTACAGTGATAATCTATAAAGATGCATCTCTGCCTCTATAGAGTAGAACCTCTAAAATTATTTTTATTTTATCCATTTTGGTTATTCATGAGGGAGAGTTAAATTCACATGCAATTCCTTGACCTCTTTACTTTCTTGATACTTCACTATTAATAACATTTAGGAGTTATTTTGTGCTAAGATAAAGAATTACTTTCTGGGAACTCTTGCATATGCAATAATGTAAAGGAAAATGGTGCCTTGCTATGAGGCAGTACCTAGGAACGACTGTTAACTTAGACATACAACTACAGTCCAGGATTCAAATTGATACACCAATTGCAGAGGTAGCCTTTTGGGGTATACTTAAAAAAAACAGAAACTACAAACTCTGAAGCTGAGCGTGTCTGGGTGCTAGTTTCTTATGTGTGTTCCATTTTTCAGAATTATACTTTAGATTTTGATGTCTTTGGTAAAGAAGTGGGATAACTATTAGTATATTTGGGGGAAACTTAGTATAACTGGATCCTCTACTATGATTTCTACATTTCCTGGTCTCCAATGAGATCTTTACTTGTTGCCTCAGATACTTACTATTAACTCTAGAAAAAATTTACTCTTATACTCTGTTAGGTTGGCAGAGCAAAACTAAAGGTCTCTTTTCTTAGTCTGAAGAATTTCATCTGCCTTTTCTTTTATCTGTTTCCTTGTAGGATCAGTTTCTCTGTGGATGGATGTTCTCTGTGCATTGGATGATAGATTTTGTATCTTTGACAGGGAGAGTCACTTCCTGTTTTCCATCTCAGAATGTCTTCCCTATTATATGACAGCAATAGAGAGCAATCACCCTTTATCTTTCACCTTAAATGGGTAAGTCACACATACTGGTAAAAATGCCTATTTTGCTCCTATGTTGATTATATTATTAGTCTGAGGGCCCCTGTGTGATCTAGATCTCCAATGGAACCTTTCATTCTGACCTGTGATGATTCTGTAGGACCCTAGCTCCATTCACTAACATAAAAGGAATAAGGATGACTAATTGTGACCCTGCCATCTGATTAGGAAGACAAAATAGCACTAACAAAAAGGGCAATAAAATCTTTCAACAAATGTCACCAGAAAGCAGTGAATGGTAGAAAAATCACTGCAAATGGCATCAGGCAATGTGGATTGTAATCAAAGCACTATTACTTACTTACTCTATGACCATGGTCACGTCACTCAACCTCTGAACCTTATTTTCCTCTTCTATAATGCAAAAGCATAAGTTGTCATATGTGCTTTGTCCACCTTGCAGATGGCAGTCTCTGAAGAGTCTGGATTCCGCTACCCCCACCCCAACTCTTCTGTTCAGGTTGACTTTCTGGAAAAGTGCTTGGTTCTCAGAGGATTTGATTATTGGGTTATCTTTATATTCTGCTGCTGTTAGTGGATTTACCATAAATGTTTCCTGAGAGTCTCTCTCTTGAAGAGATTCAGGTCCCAGTTAAGTTCCCAATTAAAAATAGAACCCTGAGTTGCGGCTGCTGCAGTACCTCTTAAACCTCTTCAAATAACATTGTGCAACTAAGTGTCTGCTACTGTGGAGATAATGCCCACAAAACCAGCAGCAGCCCTCTCAGAAAATGATAACATTCTAAGTGGCTGTCAGTTCTTTAGTCATGTCTAGTCATTCAGAGGATGTCGCCTTATCTCCTAAGAGTTCCGGGGGGTGGGGGGGACCAATCACATCTCCTTTCTCTCTCTTTTTTTTATATCTCCCCTTTTTACAGCAACAACAAAATCCTTCAAAACAATTCCAAACAAACGAGCATGCACAATCTTTATGAAGTTCTATTATCTGAATGGGGTAGATGGTTGTATTTTCCTAATATTTCTGTCGGACGGGTTTGGGGTAAAGGTCTAATGAGTAATAGCTTAAAAAATGAACACTGAATTTTTAGGGAGATAGAAAAATTTACCTCTTTTCTTCCTATTTCTTGAATAAATTACTCACATTTAAGTATATAACTTAAGAATTGCATTTAGTTACACTGGATTTTTTCTGACTTCGCTTTTTATTTTCTTTTGATTCTTTAAGGAGATTTTGAAAACAAGCTTACCTTATTCTTTCCCTAGTAGTAATTTTGGCTATTAGAAATTACCAAGTGACAAATTATAGAAGCTACTTTCTTTATAAGGCAAAGCTCAGAGGGAGATCTATTTATCATATTTCAAGCTATTCTCTGTGGAAATATTTTCCCCTTTCCTAAATTGCATGTAACACTATTCATTAACGAACAGTATGACAACTGCTTAAGTTGCTAACTCTTTTATAAACATTTCCTTAGGTAGGTAGGATTTTCATACATTTCCCCAAAAAGACCAAGTTGACAGACATGGATTTTTATTTTCAGTCTTCTGGATCCATATACCTGGGTCAAAATATGTGCCATTCACTTCCTAAATTCAGTTGTGTGATCTCTCTGAAGACTGGCCCAAGAGAGTCCTTTCTGATGAGACTTTCAGCACAGCCATTTGTCACTAGATAACCCTGTGGACATTAACCATTTGCATAGTGAAAGCTTGCCTTTTGTGAAAGAGCAGATCCAATTTTCCTTAAAAGCTCATGGCCATGTGATATGACACTAGAAAACTTGAATCTTTTGTTCAAATATTTTTTTTCTGTTGGACTTTATATAGTGCGTCACTCCTGTGAATAGCCTCTCCAGCCATTCTCTTTAAAACATAGCCATTGCCTTGGGAAAGCTCCTAATACCTTAGTATGCTTCATTTTAAAATATATTCTTCTTTCACACACACACACACACACACACACACACACACACACACACACACAATGAGAAAACTGGATTGCTGGCAAGGAAAAGAGTTTAAAGAAGAGAAATGAGGCATAAAATAGAAAGTTAAAGTGCCAGTGGGCCAGTGTGAGCCAACCTGGCTTTCTATTAAATATCCTGAATCATGAGAGAAGATTCAATATACCTGTGTACTATGTTAGTTTTTCAAATGCTCCCATGAGCATCCAGCTGAGTATAAATTGAGAATATCTTTTTGGAAAACCAAGTTGGAAATAATTATCAGGGGGATAAAGAACATTCATATACTTAGAACTAATCATTTCATTTTTAGGACTCTGTCCTAAAATAATAATCAACAATGAGGAAATTCAACCCAAAGATGTTCATTGGGACATTATTTATAATAGCAAAAATATTAGAATGAGTTAAATGTTTATTATTAGGGGAATGGATGCCATAGAAGTGAATTTATGCTATAAAAGTGACTAAAATAGTGTATACAATATAATATTCCAGGCATTTGAAATACATATGTGCAGATAAAAGTAAGGAATTTTAATAATAGTTATCTATGGATGGTGGTTATTTCTTTTTATTCCTTTTTGTATTTTCTGAATTCTCTACAATGGCCATTTATTATTTTTAGACATAGAAAATATGTTATTAAAAATTCATCCAAGAGCAAATGTTTGTGTCAAGGTTATAAACCTAAAATATGAGTGTCCTCTAAGGAGGTTGACTGTAGCTGTATAACAGTTTCCCAGTGAATAATTAAAGATCTGTCATATTTTCCCTTATGTATGGGTCCTTTATGTTCAAGGGCTGTAATTTTATACAAAATGTCTACATAGTATGAAATTTGGCACCTGATGTTTGATTTTGGACAGTATCGTAGCTTGCTGGGCCAAATTTCAGATAAAAGCAATTTGGATAGAGGTTAGTATTAAGAGATGTTTCTAAGTATCCCCCACTAGAACTGGACAAGGGCAGAAACATGCAAGTAGCAAAAGAAGTCTATGGAGTAAGTTTTTCTCAGTGCAAAGATATAGTTAACAGTTTTTTACATTCACTGGCTGTGGTTCTGGGTCATCAAACTCTTCCTGTGTTTACTTCCTGTGTTTCAGATGTTTCTGACACAGGACTAATGGTCTGGTCTCACTGCCTGGTCACCGTTTTGGTGATCTTTTCTCTACCTGGAATGCATCTTACACCTCTATGCCCAGGTTCTTTTGGCCCATTTTGTAATTTCTCTTCTTTGCAGCCTCCATGGTTTCCCCACAAAAATGTGATCTCCCCTTCTTTGAATGTCCATGGCACACTTTTGATGTTTCTAGATTATCTCTCTTTTAGATCGTCAATATCTTAGACACAAGGCCTGCTGTGTCTTTCCCACCTTTGTATCACATGCCTTACCCATTGTAGCAGGATGGGGTTTGTTTCTTTAATAAATTAGGTGTTAATTGAGTTGGCCCAGTGTCTCATGCCCTCATTTCATACATTTTAAATCTGATACCTGTCTATCAGCTTTCAAAAATGGATGTAAGGAAGGGTAACAATGAATTTTTTAAGCATTTATTAGCAGTCTTTACATCAGTCCTCAATCTTAATGAATTTTTAAAAGCTTCTCTGAGGTATTTTTCCTAGAGTAAACTATTTACTGACAGAAAACACAGAGCATAGAACTACTAGCCTAACAAAACCACAGCTCTCTCCTACGGGTGTATTTAACTTTAGTAGTATAGAAGAACAACCTGGGCTTTAGCATTAGGAGGAACTGGGTTTGAACTTTAGCTTAATTCTTGGTACACAGACATAGGTCTCTATGCTCATGAAGACAGAGGATCTGTCTAGAACTATCTGTGTTCTTTTGGAGAGTCATGGCTATATCCTTTAGACTCTGCAGGGAAGTTAATTTCCGGGTCGACCATTCTGATATCACTGATCAATTCCTATAACATACCACTCCCTACCAAAACTCCTTTGAAAGTTTTGAGGGAATACTGAGCAGAAATATTGAATGAGTTTCTGCAGTCAAAGTCTTTTTGGCAATAAATATGTAATCTGTGAATCTTATGAATAATCAAAGTATCATAAATAAAGCAAGAGAGTTTTCGTGGGTTTAAGAACTGATCACTTGCATTATAAATCCTGGTGCCACCCATAGCTCTCTATTTTTGAGTTTCCCTTACGTGTTATATGGGATAATAAAAGAATACCTTGCCTCACAGAAATTGTTTTGAGGCTAAAATGAGGTAATGTTTACAATTTATATTGGCATATTGTAAGCAGTCAACAAAAGCTAACACTATTCCTAAGAAGTTGATTTAAAAGCTGGAGTTCTTAAAAAAAACAATTGTGCTGAATGAAGATGTTCAATAACAGATGACAACTCCCCTTGTAAAACTGGCGCCATCTTTTGGGGGAGGAAGGGTGCGTCTGATCTGGAGAATTGTGCCTCATAGTGGTTTGGATTCCTTAAGAGCATTAGTCAAGAAACACAGGGTACTGAAAAAGTTGCCAGGCGCCAAATGAGATAAGGAGCATTGTGTGAGCATCTACAGACTTGAACATTCTTACAAAGAGACAGCGGAAGTGATGGCTTAGCCTGATTAGCTTTATTAGTCTTGTCCTTCAAGGGACTTCAACCTTGACATCCCTGGATTTTTTTTTTCTTTCACATGCTGTTGATCATATAAAAATACACAAGAACTTCCTGATAGTGGAGTATCCTTATTTTCTGTTGTAATTCCTACCTCAGTTTGCAACGTGAGTATTTAGTACAATAGAAATGAAGTGGCATGCTCAAGTATAGAAGAAAATAACCAGATTTTTTTTTTGCTATTAAGAAATAAAGAAAACGGATAATTTGCTCTGATTATCTGATCTAGATTTTATGGGTAAATTGTTTTGATTCAGAGACTTTCTTCTCGCAGCTAGCTCTTTGCTTTCGTGTATTGGATCTCTTCTGTTGAGTTATTTTTTTGTTGTTGTTGCTATTGTTATTCTTTTTTATTTTCTATCTTTTCTGCCTTCTTTTAAGTTTTTTTTTTAAATGAATCCTCTAATCCTTTGGCTGAATACCTATTTCTGCTGTAATCACTTTTGTCTTATAGTTTAGCAGATGATTTGCTTAGTTTTTGAGTTTTTCTCTGCTCTCTGTATCTTTCTCTGAGTCCCTGTTTCCTTTTTTTTTTTGCATTGGTGTCTGCATTTGTGTTGGGAGATTTCCTTACATTTCTGGTGAACCTGGATTATCCATTCATAATTTCAAGTGATGCACTAAGAAGATATTGACGATGTGCTTCACAGAAGATTAACAAGAGAGAAAGGCAGATTTCCATGGGGAAGGTCCCCAGAAGGAATGAGTTTTACTGCTTTCTCTTGGTTCCAACACTTTTTTCTATGGAGATTGGACATGGGAGACACAGTGTTGGATGTCCATACATATTCTCAGAGTTGAAGGTTGGCATGGGCTGGGGGTGGGTCTCCTTCAGGATGCAGACTTCTCTTAGCTGCTTCTTTTTTTAGAAAAGGTGTCATAGACTACAGGACCGTCAGCAATTCTTTACACCTCCTCATTTTCACACCTTTGCCATATGGCAATGCAGATTCCATCACTAAAAAGTTGAGCTCTCTTTTTCCAGGCCTAAGGAGACTTAACTTTTATCCATGGCTTGTGACTGAATATGGGTGAGAGAATATGACAGAGTTGAAAGTGTTTCACTTCCAAGCAGAGGCCTCAAAAAAACCCTGTGCTGTCTTGCACATTCTCTCATTCTCATTTGTGTGTGACAATCACACTCCTCTGCTGGAAGAGGGTTGTAGAGCAGAGTGGAGCCATCCCTTTGCCACAACCAAAGCCAGACTAGATCAGTTGATCAATTTCCCAGCATGTGATTACCTTTCCCAACAAAGATCAACCTGTTAGCCAACCTCCAACTTACACCATATTCATAATCAACATATTTTGATTATTGAATACCTCTGTGATTATTTGTGAAAAAGCACTATTTCCATAACAGATAACTTATACTACTGGGTTTTAACCCTGTCCTCTGGCTTCAGATTTCTTAGAAATTAGTCTCTTGTCTTCTACCCAGACTGGGGAGAAGTCACCAAAGGATCGGGATGAGATTTTTATGTACCTCATATAAATCTTCAACCAGTTCTCTTTTGAGGCACATCGTGGGCTCCATGGTCAGATGTCTCTCATGTGATCATTCCTGAGCTCTTCTAGGGCTCTGTAGCATGAATGAGGTTGCTTTTTAAAAAATTTCCCTCTAGAGGCACCAGGTTTTGGCCTCTTCCTGTTGACTAAGTCACATACTCAGCTGTTTTCCAGTCTCTGAGGTTTTAGGGTTTGAGCCCTTTAATACTTTTCCTCTTACACAGAAGGATTTTAGGAGGAAATGGAGATAAATGTATGCTTCTGTATTCCATGTTTATTCAGAAATATTTCCAATTTTTAATATTTTCACCCTAATTCTGAGTGTCTTTCTTTTTTCTTGTGACTGTTCATCTTGTAGGTATTATTTGTCCAGGGTTTTAAATGGTGCTATAAACATCTCTCTGAATAATTTAATGTAATAACAATTGACTTCTCCATCTGAACTTTCTTTCATCTTTATTGAATGTCATCTATTAATCATTCCATCATTCCTAAGGGTCTGCTATGGACCATGTGTTGTGCTTGTACTGGTGAAATAGCAGAGAACACAATAGATAGGCTTCCTTTCTTCAAGGAACCTGTCATATAGCAGATGTACGCAATATAGTCATGTATATAGTAGAGTGGTTTACCGACAGTTGTTCCCTGAGCTCTTCTTTCTGTTTTGTTCTCCCTTCATTACTCCCTCCATTGCTCATGGGGATCTGTAAAGCTGAGCAATTGCAAGGTGGAGTCATATAGTTGTCAGTTTAAATACTGGGCAGTTACCTAAGTACTTTAAGCTTTGGGATATTCAATATGGTATGAATTACTTATAAAAAATTAGAGTATTTTGGCCTGAGGATGTGACTCACTAGTAGAGTGCTTGGCTAGCATACATGGAGCCCTGGGTTTGACCCCCAGCACATCCCCAGCACTGAAAAAAAATAGAGTATCTTCCCAACATTTAAAAATCATGATGTTTCTCCTCTTCCTCCCTGATACATACTTTTGTGTTAGTTAGCTTTTGGTTGTTGGAACCAAAATACTTGATAAGAACAATTTAGAGGAAGAAACATATATTTTGACTCATGGCTTCAGAGGATTCTGCCTGTGGCTGGCTGCATTGCTCTGGGCCTGAAGTTCTGTAGAACATCATGGCAGAGGAAAGTTTCTCACCTATGGCAGTCAAGAAGCAAAGAGAGTGAGGAAGAGAAGAGAAGCCCTTCCAGGGCACACTCCCAGTAATCAACTTCCTCCAATTAGGTTCTACTTCCCAATGGTCCATTCAGCCATCAGTGGATTAATCTCCTCAAGAGCCAGAGTTCCCATGATCAAATCATAGCCCTGCATCCCTACTGTGAACATGTGAGGTTTTGCCAGACATTCTAGATCCAAACCATAACAGTACACACACACACACATTCTTATTTCCAGTTTCTTTTGAAAAATAAAAAGATACTGGATATAGTGCTACACAGCTGTAATCCAAGGCACTTAAGAGGCTGAGGCAGGAGGACTGCAAGTTCTAGGCTAGCCTCAGCAACTTGGTGAGACCCTGTCTCAAAATAAGAAGTGAAAAGGACTGGGGATATTGTTCAATGGTAGAGCACTGTTGATTTAAAAAAAAATTCAAAAGAGAATGCAGCATTTGGCTGCTTTTCCACATGGCAACATTAAACAGAACTAAAAAAAAATGACTTACTTCTGCCAAGGGCCCTGCTGCTTCCCATCGTAGTAGACGTGGCTATGTTGTATATTCACATGATTTATCTGGCCTCTGTGGCATGTAGGTTTTCCTCATGCCCTAGAGACTAAGAATTTGGAGTGCTATTTAAAAGATATTTTACAAGGAATATTTAATCTGTAGTTGTTAAAGACATGACACTTCTATTACATTCCCTATTTATTGATTACATATCCCTAAGTATGAATGTTTTCACTTGTTCATACAGTTAATAACATATTTTAAATATACTTCAATATCTACTTGTTTCACCAGTATATGTTAATGACTGGGTTGTGGATTCTGAACTGGCTTTAGCTTCTTAGATATTTCATTCTGTGAAATCCATCATCCAGTTGGCTCTTTGTGCCAGATCATTATATCAAGTTCCTCTGCTATGTGGTTTCCTCTGTATTGTTTCTGCTCCATTATTACTTTGATGGAGCCTCCACATAGCTCTAAATCCACAGCTCTACTTATCCAGCTCATACTCTCCTTTTAGAAACAGTCTTCATATTTTCTCTCTGGTATTTGGGCTATGGGCATCCCTTAAACATCCCTTCTGCCTCCCACTAACTTTAGAGCTTCTTCAAAACTGGATCCTGCCCTTGCACCTCTGCTGGCTCTCAGCAGGTCAAGCCCTGCTATCCTACCATTCCCAAGATCAAAAAAGGGAATTTAGATATCCTGGAATCCTGGGGTACTATGATAAGTAGCAGAACAATCTTGAGAAATTAGGACTGATTAGAACAGGTGGGCTACAGAAATTCATGAACAAAGATTCAGTTTCCTCTCCTTCTCAGGAAAAATAAAGAAATCTTTGTTCTTCAGATACTACATGGTACCCTTGTATTTTGCCTAATTTCTTCAAGAGGCATGAAGTTAATAAAAAGCAAAGGTGATCTTAGTCTGTAATTGAAGGACAATATTCGAAAAAAGATTGATGGCTGGTTTTCTCCTCTGCAATATTCATTGTACTTCTGAGCATTCTGTTTTGAACTGCACGCCACCAAAGGGCATAGTTGTAGATAAACTAGAGACTGTCCTGAAGAGAGCCTTTAGGATGGATTGTGGGAATTCAAAGAGAATACATGGGACAAGAAGTTTAAGAAGTCTGGGAAAGTAAACTTGGAGAAGAGGAGACTTGGAGAGTGGCTTGAGCGTAGCTGTCATCAGAACCATCAAATTTTCATGTGAAAGAGAGAGCAGATTATTCCAAAGGATTAAAATTGATTTAATTAGTAGGAATCATCAGGAGATACAATTGGGCTCCTCTATCTCCTCCTTCTTTTTTAAGGAATAGTTCAAAGCTGAAATTTTCTGTCCACAGAGAATATTCTGAGCCTCTAGGCAACCAAGCCAAAGTGGATGACCACTTGGTGGGGATATTGTAGAAGAGATTGATGCACTGATTGGATCTGATGATCTTTAGGATTTCTCTCTATCCTGCAATTCTAGAGGGTCTGAAATTGTCCTGAGGGGAGATTCTTGAACATCTAAAAAATTAAAATCACAGTATAGTGCATATTTTTGACATCATAAGAATATATTTCATTCTGCTTATTATAAAAGTAATGGAATATTAATATGTGAATATGTTGTGTTTATCCACATAGGTAATTTCAACCTCTTTATTGGTCCACAATACCACTACACAGTGTTAGAGTAAAATTGGTTCTTTTTTCCATAAATTAATCACTCAGTTTATTGAGTAAATTAGGGAGTAAGTCAAATAGGGAATTGGATCAATTGGGATAAAAGCATAACAAATGTTCTTCTAATTCTCGTTCCCAATTTTTAAATGAAAAATGAATTCATTTCCCCCTTTTCTTCCCTCCTTCCAAATTAATAAAGACACATTATAAATACTCTTTTCATATTATCACTTAAGACTATGCTAAATCCAGAACATTTGGTTAGAAGGACCTCTAATTGAATAATTCAGGCTCATTTCTTTCACATGGGATGGAACTGGCTTTATTAATTTTTCTCTCCAGAGCCTTCCCTGATCTCCTCAGTCTGAATTCATGTCATTTTCTCCCATGTCTCTGGACCACTTGCCATGTTTTGATGAGAGCAGGGTTATTTATGAATGTGTCTCTTTCCCCCAGCAAAAGGAATCTGCCTTGCACATTTCTGTAATCCCCATACCACCTTTTGCCCTTCCCTGCCTCCAGTGATTCTCAATAGATGTTTGTGGTTTGAAATGATTTCCGTCATAAGCTCCTTCACCATATGTTCAGTCCAGCAGTTAATAGGCCAGCACTCATTAAAAATCCCATGTGAGATTGTGACAAATTTGCTTCAGAAGGTATAGATTACTACCAGTATGTGAGAAGATGACAAACTTGGTGGCTCTAAATACATAGGAGCCTGGCAGAGAAGAAAATGGACCATTATTTTTTTCTCACAGCTTTTAAATGCAGGCATCCTTTCCCTTGTGGTCTGTACTCACTATTTCCAGGGCTTTTGTGGAGTCTTGAAAGAGGACAGGACACTTGGATTCTGTCTCATCTCTACCACCAACTAGCAATAATGATGTTGTCCAAGCCCTGAGTCTTTCTGGTCTTGATTTCCTAAACTGGTAGGCACTTTCTGGCACCACCAGCTCTAATATTTTTCCACAGTAAGTTAATGGAATTCACCATCTCTGACACAGGCCCCTTTCTGTCCACCCCTCACAGTCTGTGCAACTTTAGACAATAATTGCCTGTGTGTGGCTCAGCTTCTTAACACAAAATTCATGGAAACCTATTTCTTAGGATTGTGATCAGCATTAACTACGTTAATGCTTGAAAAGTGTTGACACTGTGTCTGATGTAGAATAAGCACTGACTTAATGTTAGTTCTTTCATTTTGCTACTTTGATGAAAATGTATTAGTCATCTCCAATTGCTAAAATTATAAACCAATTCCTGACCTGGTGCCTGGCACAGTAATTAGCCCTGATGTGCTTTTTGTTTTATTTTCTATACAGGAGTTGAACCCAGTGGCACTTAATCACTGAGCCACATCTCCATCCCATTTTTATACTTTAATTTAAGTCAGGGTCTCCCTATGTTGCTCAGAGCATTGCTAAGATTCTGAGGCTGATCTTGAACTTGGAATCCTCCTGCCTCAGCCTTCCAAGTTGCTGGGATTACCCGTGTATGATACTGTGCCCTACCATGTTATGGGTGTTAAATCTATTTTCCTCATTCTTCTTTTATTTTTTTATTAAGAACTTTAGTTGTCGTACAAGCAAAAATATATACAAAGTAACAATATGATATGTATATATTTTAAGCTCAGAATTATGTTATAAATGAAATCAAACATATGGTCAGGTGTGGGTGAGCAAGGCAGAAATTTTACTTCGGCCGAAAGGCGAAAGAAAAATGAGTGCCTAGCAAGGAAATGAGTTTTTAATTCCAACCTGATGCAATACTGCCCTTTGCTCTAATTGGAGGAGTGCAGGTGCACAGTGTGTGCTATTGGCTGTGATTAGCTGGAGGCAGATGCAAAGAGGGAGTAGGCGGCGACTGGGAAAGAATGGGGAAAGGGTCGCCACCCACGTGGTGAGGGTAGTAGGGATTCAAAGTTCATCGGAAGAAGATGGCTGGGTACCACCAGAAGGGGTCCTTGGAAAGAGGTGGGTGTACACAGGTGGGGGAGTTACTATCTTCAAAGGGGGAGGGGGATAAAATGGAGGTAGTAGGTTATACTTCACAATCTTTCAAGTTTGACAGAAAAGACATACATCTTACAATTCTCCCTCTTATTTGATGCATATATACTCTTCTTCAAGCTCTGATACCAATTTTTGACATTCATCTTTGATTACATCGGATGTAGGAGGCCTGATTTGTCCTATAGCTGACAGTTGTTTAGTAATAGCAGTCAATCTCTGAACAATATCCTCTATATATCTAATCAGGGTTACAGCCCTGAATGCAGCAATTAAATAAGAAGTCAATAAGTATAATGATTTCTTTCCACATTATTTCATCAGTAAGGCTTAACTTCTTGGTAATTTACCTTACATAATTAATAACCTTTTGATGGTTGTCCTTAATATAATGTGTTATCATGGTCCACCAAAGGGAAATTGACTCAAAACTAGTTATTTGAACTTTAATTGCTGACTGATGGGGATCCAATGATCCATGGGAATAAAGATTCTCTTCTTCAGAACACTGTGATTGATTTGATCTAGGAAATGTCAGGGTGGAAGGTATAGCCAATTGAACCAAAATTCCACTCCAATTGGCAGGTAAAGTCTCAAGCAAGGGCCCCCCACAATACCACCAGATACCGGCTCAGGCTATAGCAAGTGTTGTTTGATTTTATGCCTCCTCAAATGATCGGCCTTCCTGGCACCCAGATACATTTCCCAAGAAAGCCAATTGCTCCCCCCCCCCCCTAGAGAGGCATGAAGTGTAATTGGTTCTGAGGGAAGGGGGTTGGGTGATCTTTCGGGGCTCTTGTTTTTGACCCTCTGCCTCCGGGAACAGCAGTGATAAGGTTTTACAAGAGTTATTTCCCCAGATCATCTTTTCCTGAAAGAGGGATATCATACAACTCAAGCCCATTGATTCTGAGATCCAGTCAAAAGAGAATGGGCCCAATTGAGCAATCTGCCCTCCTATTGCACAAGCATAAAAGTCACTTTTATTGGGCATGCTAAAAGAATATTTAATCCATTTCACCTGGGCATTTGCCTCATTATGTCCAATTTCTATCTTAAGTGTTTCTTATAAATCTTTTGTCTACAAGACAATCTTGGTAACATAATTATTAAGTTCACAGAGATTAATTTCTCCAGAGTATGCTGGACAGTGATATTCATTTATCCAAGACAAGTGCTCTTGGTTATATAAATTCTTACAGGGGAGCACCTGGTAAACACTAGACTTGACAATCAGAGGAAAGATGGTCTGAGCTACATCAATAATGAACTTACAAGATATAATTCCCAATATCATCATAAGCATTATTAAAGTCCTTTTAGAGTTGGTTTGGTATTATCGCGTTCCCTCTGCCCGCACAGAAGACGCGACACGTGGTTGGGTTGGGAGAGCTTTTATTTGGTCGACCTTCTTCTTCCTCCTCTCTCTTCCCTTCTCCTCTTCACCCGAACTCTCTCTCCCCGGAAATCCGCCCACATATATACAGCTCACAGCACACGTGACCAATAGATTCATATGCACCAATGGGCTTCTGACTTTTCCCTAAATGCCACGCAAGCACACTACAGCCAGCTTCTACTTCCTCAAAGAACTGGGTGGCGCCCTAGCCTCAGGCGCCATCTTGGCATGGCGGATCCCGCTCCCGACAGGTATTCTATCAGATCCATACAGTAATCTTCAATAGAGTCAGAGGATTTTCCCCCAATTAAGAATTCACCCAGGTTTAAACAGTTTTCAGTAGTGAGAGTTAAATCATCCCTTTCCAGGAGAATGGCCTCATACTTTAAAATTCTAGAGTCAGTTAACCATCTCCCCACCTTTTGCTGAAGAATGGTTCTGACTTGATGGGGTGTACTCACTATTAAGGCTCCTCCAAAGGTTAATTTGTTAATTTCTTCTACCAAAAGGGCAGTGGCAGCCACTGATTGGATACATTCAGACCATCCCCTGGAGACTGGGTCTAGGGGCTGAGATAGACAGACTATTGGTTGCTTTTGCCCCTCACGGTCCTGGATTAGAACTCCTAGAGCTGTTCCCTTATCTACATTAACAAACAAATAGAATGGCTTTTCAAGTGAGGGCAAAGCTAACACAGGAGCCCCTGATAAGGGGTTATTTAAGAGTTTCTAGTGATTGAAGTTCCTCAGGCTTCCAAAGGATTTATCAGACTCTCCATTTTAAGATACAGTTTTCTAGTCTATCCATAATCTACAGTATCCCATCAACCCTAAGAATCTTCTAAGTTCCCTCTTAGTCTGAGGTACTGGCATATCAATTATCCCTGAGATTCGTTCTGTGTTTAATCTTTGTTTACCCTCGCTGATTAAATGTCCCAGATATTTAACTTCTTATTCCACAAATTGTAATTTATTTCCTGAGACTTTAATCCTTGCTGTCCTATAAAGTTAAGTAGGGCAATAGTTGCTTCAATTACATTTTCCTTCTCATATCCAGAAATTAACAAGTCATCTACATATTGGAGAAGTTTAGTTTGTGGTGGGTTCTTAAATCCCTCTAGCACCTATTCCAGAATTTGTCCAAACAAGTTGGGTGATTTCTGTAAATCACTGGGGGAGGACAGTCCAATAATACTGTTGTTTCCTCCCAGTTTGTGGATTTTCCCATTCAAAGGCAAACAAAACTCTACTATCCTCAGCTAGAGGACTTGCCCAGAAAGCATCCTTTAAGTCTATAACACTAAACCACCGGTGATTATGGGGTATTTTGCCAAGAAGAGTATAGGGATTAGGGACTACAGGGTGTCTATCCTGAGTAATTTGATTTATTGCTCTTAAGTCTTAGACAAGTCTATAAGATCCATCTGGTTTCCTTACAGGTAAGACTGGAGTATTATAAGGAGACATGCAGGGTTCAAGGAAAGCCATCCTTAAGTAACTCCTCTATTATAGGTTGTAACCCTAATCTCCCCTCAAGAGGGATTGGGTACTGTTTCCTCCTATGGTTTCTCCCTTGGTTTTTAGTCCAACATGTATTGGTGGCACCTGTAGTTTTCCTCAATTTCCCTCTTTTGTCCAAACTTGGAGATGAATCTTTTCTTCTTCTTTAGATGTTAGAAGATTAAGGGAAATTTGAATTTCCTTATCATTAATTTTTAATCCTACTCCAAGAAGACATTAAGTCTCAACCTAAAAGATTAGTTCCTGCTGCAGGTACAAAGAGGAATTCTACCTGGGTATGTCTGTCTTGGTATCTCACTTGAGTCTTCTTAAATGTGGGGACTTTAAAATCTTCTCCCTTTACTCCTGACACTAATAGCTGTTTATCAGACAGTTGTGTCTGCATGGGCTGATAGATTAAAGAGGGGCGAGCTGCCCCAGAGTCAATTAAGAATGTTACTTCTTCCTTTTTGGGTCCCACCTCCAAATTCATCAAGGGCTCTTGGTAGAACATTTTTGTATAAAAGGCCCCTGACCTCCCTAGTCCTCATTGAAGAACATGAGGGATGTTACCTTTTCTTCTCTATCCCATTCAAGATTTCTCTCCTAAAATATCCCTCTTTTCCACATTTATAGCATTTATTCCTTTTTTCTCCCTTCTGTGGTCCCTTGGCTTGTGGCTCCTTAGGGTATCTTGGTTGGAACCCTCTTCGTCCCTTATTTCTAAGGCTAAGGTTTTGCCAAGTTACAAGTTCCATGGTGGAGAGTAAACATTTGGTATATTGTCCCTGTTTCTGTTCATCTCTCCATATATATATATATATATTTTTTTTTTTGAGCTTCTGTCAATAAGTCCTCTAGCCATTTATCTGTCCAATCTTCTATTTTTTTGTAATTTTCTAGCTATATCAGGCCAACTGTTAGTTACAAAGTGTACCTTTAACATTTCTTGCCCTAAGGCATCATCAGTGTTTAACCCAGAATACTTCCTCATTTGTTTCTCTAATCTACTCAAAAATTCTGTTGGCCCTTCATCTTTCCCTTGGTGTACTTCAAAAGGTTTGACTAAGTTTTGGGACTGAGGAACTGCCTCTTTTATCCCTTTTATAATTAAGTCTCTGAGGTCTCTCATATGTCCCCTGTGTACCTCATTATTATTATTCCAGTGTGGGTCTTCAGCTGGCTATTTTACCTGAGCCAATGGGGCTCCAGATCCAGCTGGGTGTTCACGTTCCCAGGTTTTCATTGTGAACTGCCTAATCTTTGCCCTTTCTTCTTTAGAGAATAAAATACCTAAAATAGACATAAATTCAGACCATGTATAGAGTTGAGGGCTCAGAAATTGTTCTAATTGTCCAGCTACCCCATGTGCCTCCTCTATCAAAATTTGTAATTCTCATTTTAAGTATCTTACCTCTGAGCTAATGAGAGGAGCATTTACAAATGCGATGGCCCCCTCTCCTACAAGAACCTCAAGTAAAGGATAAAAAGTGAAGGAGGAGGAAAGAGAATCACATTTCTTTTCTCCCTGTGGAAAAGGAAAGTTTTGAATATCCTGTTTGCATTGTTCTAATTCTCTTTTAAATCTAGGTAGGGAAGGGTATGAAATTGGAGAAGGAACAGAAGTTGCTGCAGTCAGGTTCAGTTCCCTCTCACCCTTCATTGGAATATTCTTGGGGGCAGGAGATGGGTTTTGGTTGGATTAGAAATGGCTGACAGGGGAAGACAACTTAGGAGATCCCATCTGTCTAATTTCTCATCTTCTATTTTATTGTTATTGTTAATCTTAAGAGGAAAGAGGACTTTAGGTCCTTCTTTCCAACAGAGGGCAAATTCTATTTCTTCCTGGTTGTTCGGATCTTTATCAATTACATGCTCTATTAATAATTGGCATATCCAATCTTTATTTGCCCCAAACTTTGGTCAGTAGGTCAGTATATTTCCAGATTTAGGATAGGTTCTTGGGTCCAAATAAAACAACAATATTTTATCATTTTTGATTTTTCCTTCATTTTTGTCTTAGGATTATCCTCCCAATATTTTAGCATGTAACCCAAAGGGCTATGTAAGGGGATTTCTATGTCTCTTCCCCCTCTGCAGGCATCCTGCTTTTCTATAGCAGAATTTCTGTTTCCTATCCCATTTTCTCCCAGGGTATGATTTTCAGGTTTCTGAGTCCAAGAAAAATAACCTCATTATTTTTCTTTATTGGAGGTCTGTTATGACCTCCTTTTTCCCTGAGCCGTTACTCCTGTCCATGTTGTACCAGCTGGTTTCTGGAGTTGTGGATTTGGAGTTGGTGTGTTTACCACGAGTGCCAGACACATCTCAAACCCACTCAGCTCAGATCAAACCCCACGGGATGTTTCAACCATCGAGGCAGTATATTCCTTTCTTCCCTCAAATTTAAGGAAAAAAAGATAATTCCTACTACCGTTGGCTCATGCACAAAATTATTTGTTTTCCACAGTTCTAGTTGGTTTGTGTCCTGCATTGCCCATCCACCTTCGACCTTTGGTCCTATTGGCCTTGGGAGTCGCAGTCACTCTCCACCCCTTAGGCCATGGCAACAAGGAAGTGGGACGCATCTCCCCTTGGGGAGGAAGTCCCACGACCCCCCAGGTGACTGGACTCATAGAGCCCCACGTTGGGCACCAAAATTGTTATAAATGAAATCAAACACGTGGTCGAGTGTGAGTGAGCAAGTCAGAAATTTTACTTCAGCCGAAAGGCAAAAGAAAAATGCACACCTAGCAAGGAAATGAGGGGTTTTTAATTCCAACTTGACACAGTACTGCCCTTTGCTCCAATTGGAGGAGCTCAGGTGCACAGTCTGCATGATTGGCTGTGATTAGGTGGAGGCAAGTGCAAAGAGACAGTAGGTGGCAACTGGCAGAGAATGTGGGTAGGGGTCGACACACATGTGGCAAGGGTAGTAGTGATTCAAAGTTCATCAGAGGAAGATGGCTGGGTACTGGAAGGGGTCCTTGGAAAGAGGTGGGCATACAGAGGTGGGTGTACACAGGTGGGGGAGGGAGAGTTACTAACTTCAAAGGGGGAGGGGGATAAAATGGAGGCAGTAGGTTATACATCACAATCTTTCAAGTTTGACAGAAAAGACATATACATGTTACAATTACCCCCTAGATCCCTCCCTATACTCCCTCTCCTTTCCCTCCCTGACCACCCCACTCCCCTCCTTCCTGATACATATTTATGAATGCCCTAGATTATGTGTTACTATGCCTTTGCTGGATCTAATACATGAGATTGACTGCCTTTCACAGAGGCCTGGGGTTAGCTCTAGCCTCCACAGAAAAGTGAAGACATTCGACCCTTGACTCTCTGGGTTAGGCTAACTTCACTCAATATGATTTCTTCCATTGCTATCCATTTACCTTCAAAGGCTGCAATTTCATTGTTTCTAATTGCTGAGTAGAACTCCTTGGTGTGATATATCTATCATCTATCTATCTATCTATCTATCTATCTATCTATTTATGTATATTAGATAGATATATCACAGTTTTTGGATCCATTCATCCAGTGAGGAGGAGCATCTGGGTTGGTTCCATAATTTAGCTATTGTAAATTGAGCTGCTGTGAACACAGATTTTGCTGTGTCACTGTAATGTGCTGGTTCTAACTCCTCTGGAAAAATACCCAGGAGAGGGATAGCTGGATCATATGGTGGGTTCATCCCTAATTTTTTAGAGGATTCTCCACACTTCTTTCCAGAGGGGCTGTACCAGTCTGCAGTTCTACCAAAAGTGTTCTAGTGTTCCAATCTCACTGCAATCCCTCTAGCATATATTATTGTTTATATTCTTCATTTTTGCCAATCTGACTGGAGTGAGGTGAAATCTCAATGTGGTTTTAATTTGCATTTCTCTGATTACTAGTGATTTAGAGTACTTTCTCATGTATTCATTGGCTTGCTCAGTGTCCTCTGTTGAGAAGTTTCTATTTAGCTCTTTGGACCATTATTGATTGGGTTATTTATGTTTTTGAGGTTGAGATTTTTGAGGACTTTTTAAATTCTGGAGATTAATCCCTTGTCAGAAGAATTATAGGCCATGATTCCCTCCCATTCTGTAGGAAGTCTCTGGACAATTTTGATGAATTCCTTAGTTGTGCAAAAGCTTTTTAGCTTTATGACATCCCACTCACTGATATTTAACTTTACTTCTTTCATTTTAGGAAACATGTTGAGGAAGTCTTTGCCTACTTCCAAATGCTGGAGTGTTGGTCCTAACTTTTCTTCCAGCAGTTGCATGGTAGCTGGTTTAATTCCTAGTTCCTTGATCCATTTTGATTTGACTTTTATGCAAGATGAGAGATAAAGGTCTAATTTCAATTTTCTGCAAGTAACTGTCCAGTTTGTCCAGCACCATTTATTAAATAGGCTGTCTCTCCTCTGTGTTATATTTTTTCCCTCTTTGTCAAAGGTGAGATGTTTAAAGATTTGTGGGTTTGTTTCATGGTCTTCTATTCTATTCCATTGGTCTTCATTCCTATTTTGACACCAGTACTATGCTATTTTTGTTACTACAGCTCTATAGTATAGTTTTAGATCTGGAATAGCAAAGCCACCTGTTTCACCTTTCTTGCTTAGTAATTTTTTTGGCTATTTTGGGTTTCATATTGTTCCAAATGATTTTGAGAATTGCTTTTTCTATATCTGTAAAGAATAACATTGGTATCTTGATGGGGATTGCATTGAATCTATAAAGAGCTTTTGGCAGAATGGCCATTTTGATTATATTAATTTTGCATAACCATGAGCATGGAACATCTTTCCATCTTCTCAGGTCATCTTGGATTTTATTCTTCAGTGTCTGATAATTTTTGAGATCTTTGACTTGCCTTGTTAGATTAATTCCCAGATATTTTATTTTTTCGAGGATATTGTGAATGATACTGATTTCCTGATTTCTTCTTCTGCTCAATTTTGTTAGTGTATAGGAGTGCTACCGATTTATGGGTATTGATCTTGTAGCCTGCCACTTTGCTAAATCTGTTTATAAGTTCAAGCAGTATTCTGGTGGAGATTTTTTGATCTTTCAAGTAACGGATCATATTTTCAGCAAAAAAGGGAGAATTTGACTTCCTTTCTTCCAATTATTATTCCTTTGATTTCCTTCTATTTCCTGATACCTCCGGCTAGATTCTCAAGAAGTATATTGAATAAAAGCAGTGAGAGTGGACAGCCTTGTCTTATTCCTGAGATTAGTGGAAATGCTTTCAGCTTTTCTCCATTTAATATTAAACTAGCTGACAGTTTGGCATATATAGCCTTTACATAGTTTAGACAAGTTCCTTAGATGCCTATTTTCTCTAGAGTTTCAAGCATAAAAGGGTGCTGAATTTTATCAAAGGCCTTTTCTGCATCAATTGAGATGATCATATAATTTTTGTCCTTAATTCTGTTTAAGTGATGGATTACATTAGTTGATTTGCATATGTTGAACCAGCCCTGAATACCTGGAATGAAGCCCACTTGATCATGGTGAATTACCTTCTTGATATGTTTTTAAAAATGATTGCTAGAACTTTATTAAGGACTTTTGCATCTACCTAGGTTCATCAGTGATATTGGTCTGTAGTTTTCTTTTTTTTTTTTTTTTGATGTGTCCTTGTTGGGTTTTAGTATCAGAGTTATGGTTGATTCATAAAACATGTTTTGGAGAGTTTCCTCCTTTTTGATTTATTGGAATAGCTTTATGAGGAGAGGTGTTAGCTCCTTCTCAAAAGTGTGGCAAAACTTGGCTGGGAAACCATCAGGTCCTGGGCTTTTCTTCTTTGGAGGCTTTTAATTGCTAGATGGATTTCAGTGCCTGTTATTGGGCTGTTTAGGAATTCAGTATCTACCTGTGTCAATTTGGGGATGTTGTATGTGTCTAGAAATTGGTCCATGTCTTCCATATTGTCTAATTTAGAGGAGTATAGTTTTTTGAAATATGATCTTATAATTCATTGGATTTCCATGGGATCAGCAGTGATCGTCCCTTTTCATTGGTGGTTTTATTCATTTGCTTCATTTCTCTCCTTCTTTTAGTGAGATTGGCTAGGGGGTCTTTCAATTTTGTTTTTTTGAAGAACAAGATCTTTGTTTCATCAATTCTTTTTTGTTGTTGTCTCAATTTCATTGATTTCAGCACTGATCTTGATTATTTCCTGTCTTCTTCTGGCTTTGGGATTAGCTTGTTCTTCCTTTTGTAGGGACTTGAGGTGGAGCATGAGCTTATTTATTTGGGCTTTCTCTCTCTCTCTCTCTCTCTCTCTCTCTTTAAAGAGTGAGGAAAGGAACAGTGAGAGAGAGATAGAGAGACAGAGAGACAGAAAGAATCAATTTTATTTAGTTTTTCATGTGGCTTCTGTTGCTTCAACACTTAGTTGTGCACATGGTGCTGGGGTTTGAACCCGCACACTCATGCATGCTGGGCAAGCACTATAACTATCAGGCCACCGCTCCAGTCTCCTCTCTTCATTTTTAATGTGGGCATTCAGTGCTATAAAATTTCCCCTTAAGAATGCTTACTTACATGCTGTCCCAGAGGTTTTGATATGTTGTGTCTTCATTCTCATTCTCTTCCAAGAATATTTTGATTTGTGCTCTCATGTCTTCTTGGATCCATTCTTCATTTAATAGGGTATTATTCAATCTCCATGAATATATATTTTTTTCTGTTATAATTTTTGCTGTCAATTGCTAGAGTCATGGCATTATGGTCTGATAGGATACATGGAAGAATGCCTACTTTTATATATTTGCTGAAATTTCCTTTATGAACCATAATATGTTCTATTTTGGAGAAGGATCCATTTGCTGCTGAGAAGAAGGTGTATTCCACTGATTTGGGATGGATTATTCTATACATGTCTGTTAAGTCAATTTGATTTATGGAGTTGTTTAGGCTGCAGATTTCTTCATTGATTTTTTGTTTTGATGATCTGTCTATTGGTGACAGAGGAGTGTTGAAGCCACCCAGTATTATTGTATTGAGGTCCACAAGTTGTTTTATGTCATGAAGTCATTTATTCACATAGTTGGGAGCATTATTTTTTGGAGAGTATATATTTATTATGGTTATATCTTCCTGTTGTAGGGTTACCTTACTACTATGTAGTGACTTTCTTTATCTCTTCTGATTAGTTTATGTTTGAAATCTACTTTGTCAGATATAAGTCCTGTGACACCAGCATGCTTTCATGGGCCATATACATGATAGATTATTTTTCCATTCTTTCACCCTTAGTCTGTGGATGTCATTGACTGTTAAATGGGTCTCTTGTAAGCAGCATATTGTTGGATTTTGTTTTTTGATCCAGTCTGCTAATCTGTGTCTTTTGAATGGTGTGCTTAGACCATTCACATTCAGTGTTATAATAGAAGTGTGTATGTGGTTCATAATCATTGCGTGTTATTAGTAAGCTCTGTGCTGTCTTGGTTGGGTATTGATAGGATATACCTTTATTAAATATCCTCTGTTTGTGGGTTTTGTATATTGATTATTTGTTCTTCTATCTGGAATGTATCTTTGGGAGTTCTTTGTAAGGCTGGTTTTCTGTTCATGAATGCTGAAAGCTTCATCTTATTTTGAAAAGTTCTTCTTTCACTGTCAAGTATGACACTGAGTTTTCCCAAGTATAGTATTCTAGGCTGCATGTTGTGGTCATTCAGATGTTGAAAGATTCTTTCCATGATCTTCTTGCCTCCAGAGTCTGGGCTGAAAAGTCAGAGGTAATTCTTATTGTTTGGCTCTGAATGCGATTTGGCATTTCTCCCTTGCTGCTTTTAATATTCTTTCCTTGGTATCCCTGTTGTACATTTTGAATATGATGTGTCTTGGTGAGTTTCTCATTTGATTAGGGCTATTGGGTGTCCTTTAAGCTTCCTGCATAAGCATATCTCACTCTATTTTTATATGGGAAAAGTTTTCTTTAACAATTTCCTTGAGGATGTTCCTCATACCATTTGTGTTTCAATTTCTTCCTGTATACCAGTTACTCTCAGATTGTTTCTTCTCATTTCATCCCAGGTATTTTTAAAATTCTGATCATGTTCTTTAATTTGTTTTTTGTTTTTCATATCCATTTGCTCAAGCTTGCTCAGCCTGTCCTCATTGTCAGAAGTTCTTTTTTCAATAGCTGAGGTTCTATTTTCTACAGAAGTTAGTCTATTATTAAATTCTTCCATGGTTCCTCTCATGCCATTGATGCAGATTTTAGCTCTGTAGCTTTCTTTTTGAGTGTGTTTATTTCTTTGATGATAGAGTTTCTCAACTCTCTTGAGTTTTCTCATTTATTCCTTCATTAACTCTTCTTTTAGGTCATTGTTCCTTTTTGTTATCAGATCATTGATTATTTGTTCTAGATTTTCCTCCTGGTTCTTGGCTGTGGACTCCTTGCTAGGGGAGTTGTGAGTTTGAGGTGAACCTTTTCTAGTTTAATTCTTCATTTTTGAAGAGCTTCTTTTGGATTTTTAAATTGGAGTTCCCTGTATGAATACTAGACCAGTCTCTGAGTACTTCTGCCTTATAGGTCAAGGGTTTGGTCAGATACTACCTCTCTGATGATCTCTTCCTTCCAGAAGGCTTTTTCTTCCTGGAGCCTTCTTCTGTTACACCTTTGGATCTAGGTTCCAGTATTTGGACTTGGGACCTGGTGGGATTGGTGGGCTGCCAACTGTGTTATTGAAACCAAGTGGTAGTAGTGTGCTGCTGGGTGGTAGGGTCCCAGGGCAGTTGGTCAGACCAGACTGGACCAACCTATGTGCTGTTCTGGGATTTGGGCTCTTTGGTGATGGGATGGACCCAATAACTCTGTACCAGGCAGGTATAAGTTGTAGCTGGGTATTGTTTTGGTGTAAAGTCCTTGGAGGAGACTGGTGCACCTCTTGTGGTGGGACACCTCTTGTCCTGGGAACAACCGGGTATGGGATGGGGTTCTGGTCAGGTTTCTTTGTACTCTTTAAATTGAAGCGAATTCTTGGTGTGAGCTCTCTATGTTTGTTCCTCTTTAGGGTCTTTCTTTGTTGTAGGATTGGGGATTTTATTGTGTCCCTAATTTGAGATGAGGTGATGTTGAAGAAGTTGAGTTCAGAAGTTTCATCCCTAACCTGTGCTCTACT
>PVKS010008978.1:0-60565 GCA_004027875.1 Aplodontia rufa | reverse complement strand
AAAAGTCTGATGTTTGAACAAAACAGGTTTCTGGAGCTTCCACTACCATACTCTGGAGAGTGTTCTGTACCTCCATGAGATTGTTACACACTGAACTCAAGATGCACCAAGAATTGAACTCAAAGTCATTTGCTTCCAAGAACTAGTGACAAAACAAATCAGACTAATTCAAGTCTAGCGTTGCTGTAATTTTGTGTTACCATCCAAAAAATTAAAGAGTGAAAGTAAAATAATGCTGTAACTCTTGTAAGCACTCACTGTATTCAGCAAGAACTTTGTGGTTTTTCTATTCTTTGCTTTTGGAATTTAAAGGGCAAGGTTGTCACTGCCCACAACAGTAACTGTCTGATTCGAGTGATGTGTCAAAGCTGAGGCTTCAGGGAGCAGGTTTTAATTGGGAGGTAGCAAATAGCTACAGATGACAGCAGCTGCAGTGTGAGGAATTAGGACACTGTGTGTGTGTTTTAGTATGGATGGCTCTGTTGTTGAGGGACTAAAGGCAGTGCGGGAGGGTGACTCAGAAAGTAAATGTTCTGAGTAATCCCAACATCAGAGAAAGCTGACAGGAAAATGCCTTTGATTACTCAAGGACATTTTGAGAAAGCATCGCTTGTCTACGCTTATGAGAACTGCAAATGACCCTGGAAAGATCAGTCAGGATGGATGCTGTGGGGGAAAGAACATTCTGGGTTGGCAAGGGAAGCTCTTTTCAGAAGTGCTTCTGTCGAATGGCAGAGATGGAGGAGTAATGAAGGGGGTTGTGCATTGAGAAACAGGTTTATTTTTTTAATGGGTTATCACCCATTCATAGACCCTTCATTTTACAACTTCAACTAAGATACGGAACACTAACTTCCATTTGGGAATCTTATTTCTAAAGATTGTTGCGTAGAGAATCAGAGAGTGGTATTGTATTTGTTCTACTCATGAAATATAATTTTTAAAACTAGTGGACAGGGCCTGGAACAGTGGCTCTCTTGTTACAGCAGTTGCCCAGCATGCACAAGTACACGGGTTCAAACCCCAGCACCCACGTACACCACTAAGTGTCAGAGCAACGAAAGCCATGTGAAAAACTCAATAAAAATTGGTTCTCTCTGTCTCTCTCTCACTGTCCTTCTCTCTCCCCCTCTCTCTCTCTTTTAATATGTAATGGGCAAAAGTATAGTACAATTGTGCACCGTTGTCCCTTGCTCCAGCCCCATCCAGACGTGCTGACTTCCCCTTTAGCTCTTCATTTCTGGTGTAGGGGCAGCAGTTACCCATCATGGTTAGTGGCCAGTCCTCTTGAGCCAAGTGGGTGTCACTCTCCTACATAGGACAAGGTTTTCATTTTCCTAAAGGGTAGTCTTGCTGATCTTACACTTCATGGTTGACAGTTCTTTACTTTGAATACTTAAAAAAGGTGTCACTTCTTTCTATCTCCATGTTTTCCAATGCGAGAGCCAATGTCCCTTGACTTGTAGACCCTTACAGGCAATGTGCTTCCATGTCCACTTTTATGATCTTTTCCTTCTGTTTACAGAGTTCAAAAAGTTCAATTACAATATCTTGGTATGGATCTGTTTGGATATATGCTGTTTAGTATTTATTCAGCTTCCAGAATCTTTAGGTTTGTGTCCTTTGACAAATTTTGGGGGTTTCCTTCCATCATTTCTTTGAATGCTCTTTCAACTCCTGCTCTTCTTTCTTTCTGGAACTTCAGCTGTGGGAATGTTGGATCTTTTGCTATAAATCTTAGGTTCCTAAGGGTTTGTTCATCTGTTTTCTCTAATCTATTTCTGTTGTTCTGATGGGATAAGTTTTTGACCCACCTTCAAATCTATTGCCTGTCATATTGGCATCAAATTGGATCAATCCACTAAATTGGTGTCCATTTGAGGTGTATAATCATCATTTAAAATGAAAACAATTTGACTGAATGATAGTTCATAGTCAAGTTCTGCTAAGATATAGATAGAAGATAGAAAACTTGAGGCAAGGTAGGATTTGGGGAGACAGCAGTAATAGAGAGAGAGAGAGAGAGAGAGAGAGAGAGAATCAGGGAACTGATTGTAATTGCTCCATGAAAAGGGATGAAAGGATCATTGAATGATTGTCTCAGAGACTTTAAATTGTTTTGCAGCTGTTAGGAGGAAGCATTCCTAGTTGGGGATGCTCAGAGTTGAGATCTTATATATTGGTGAGCACAAGGTCCCATATGTGATGGAGTGGTGCATAGCTGAAGTGGGAAGGAGAAAATAGCAGATGCTGCGGAAGATGTGATAGAAGAGTTATAGAGAAGTTTTCCATAGGTGACCAATAGAATTCACCACGCACACTGCAACACTTGACAATGAAAGAGGTGCCAACAATTATTAGGGCAGGACAACTTCCCTGGGATGATAACTGGGAAACCTTGCCCTTTGACCACCCTAGGCATCCATGAGATTGGTGGTACCACTGATGGGTGAAATGGGGCAGAAGTATGTGTCTGGATCGAGGAAGGCAATGCTGCAATAATCCAGGGTAGAGGTTGGCCAAGATGAAGAGGGTGTATTGTCAAGGGAATTTTGCTCAGAAGAGGAGATGTTGATAAGGAACAATAAGAAGGAGGCCTATTTTCTGGACCTAATGTAGGCGACATACGAGGAAAACTTAATGACAATGTCCTATTGAGAGCTCTGTAGAAAGGGGTGGTATCCCTGGAGGATATGAGGTGTCAAAAGTTGGGAGCAGAGATCAAATAAATGGGAGCTAGAGGGCAGAGTGTCCAGTGAAGGTAGGTGGGAAAGGAGACTCACACCATAGGGTCAGATGAGGGCTTACACAGTGCTTTGAGGGGGAGTATAGAGAATGCTATAGTTTCGATCTTAAATGTCCCCCAAAGCTCTTTGTGTTGAAGGCTTGTGTTAGCCTGTGGTACTATTGGGAGGTGCTGAAATCTTTAAGAAGTTGGGCCTACTGGGTTGACTTAGGCCATGAGGTACCTGCCCTTAAAGGGGATCATGGGATGACAGTCCCCTCCTCTTTGTCTCTGCTTCTCAGCCACCATGAGGTGAACAGTTTCCTCTACCAGGCATGCACCTTGATGTACACTCTTGCCACAGGCTCAAAAGCAATGTGCCAAACAACCATGGAGCACTGACACCTCCACAGCTGTGATCCTACCTTTCCTCTTTCAAAGCTGAGTATCTCAGGTATTTTGTACAGCTACAGAAAGCTGACAGGCACACACAGTGATGAAGTTTGGTGTAGGATCCCTGGACTTTGATTGGAAATGGATGGACGCAAACAGGGAAGAGGCATATTCGGTGAGAGACGAATGCTGAGCTCAGTCATGAGTTTCCTGGTGCGACTCATCATGTTGAGGATGGACCTAGGAAAAGCTCTGCTTTTTAAATGCCGTTTCCTCATCTGGCATTTTCCTTTGATTTCTAAGGAGATGCTTCCATTTTTTTGTTTTATTCTGAGTCCACTTCTTTTTTTTAATTAAGAAATGTATTTGTTGAACAATCACATAAGCTTCTAACTAAATAATATAATCTATATATAGGTTCTGAAAATTAGATTTACTCCCAAGACTCCCCCCCAAAATACCCACCCTTATCCCTCCCCTCCTCTTCCCAAAACATCTCTAAAAATGTTTTAGGTTGTATGACATTACACTTTATCTGGATTTAAAGCATGATACTAGTCCTCCTTTCTCAATGGCCAGGGTCTAGCTCCAGCCTCCGCAGATGAGTGAAGACATTCAACCCTTGGTTCTCTGGGTTATGCTGATTTCACTCAGCATGATTTCTTCCATAGCCAGATTCTTCCATTTTTGATTGACCCTCCAGGTCAAGTTCTTTCTACCTGTTACTGAGCTATCATGGAAAACATACATTCCTTTCCCACCCCCAGCTTCATTGTCCCAGAATTTCAATTTTTCTCAGGGCTACAGAACACAATTAGTTACAGTAGTATAACCAAAAAAGAAAATTTAAAGAAGCCTATAGGGAGCTGGAGTGGTGGCTCTGTGGTTTCAGTGCTTGCCTGGCATGAGTGAAGACCAGGGTTCAAACCCCAGCACCACATACAAAACTGTCAGAAAAACAAGACCCAGATGAAAAAAATAATTGAAGTTGCTTCTTTCTCTATCGTTCTCTCTCTCAGTCTCTCTCTTTCTCTCTCAAAGTAAATAAAATTGATTATTTCTCTCACACTGTCCCTCTCTTAAAAAATAAAATAAAATAAAGAAGCCTACAGGATGATCATTGACTTTTTCCACCAAACAAATCATAAGTATTCTGAAAAACACATTATTCTCAGGCACAGGACTACCATGGAGAGATTGGAAAATGGGAAAATGTTGATGAATGAGTTTCACAACTGAGCTGCCCAATAGAAAGGTATACAGTAGGCCCTCAAAGGTATACAGTTGGCCCTCTATATGAGTGAATTCCACATCCAAAGATTAAACCAATACTGGATTTAACCAGCTTTAGATCAGAAATAACCCCACAAAATCCCATGTGCATTAATTATGTATAGATTTTTTAACCAATATTACATAAACAGTACAACTATTAGCATAGCCTTTATATTTTATTAGATATTATAAGTAATCTAGAGATGATTTAAAGTATATTGAAGTTACCTGCAAACACTATACCATTTTATATAAGAGAATTGAGCATTCACAAAATTTGGTATCTGCAGAAAGGTCCTGGAACTAATCTCACATAGACACAGAGGCATGACAGTGTTGATATCTTAGTGCATTTTTCCTAGGAAAATCAGGATAAACCCTTGTCTTCTTGGCGTGAAGTAAAAGTTCCTGGATTTCTCAAATCAAGGGGACAATAAAGAGTAGGATGACTTTTCTTGGTCCGTATAATGTAACTGGGATTTGGTGAGCAGGTCAAGGGTGAGGCGCAACTTCTAGGGGGTGATTGTGAGATCCTTGTCCCTGATGTTTGGCTTTGAGCATAGCAATCTCTCAAGCCAGGGGTGTTAGCATACCTAGTTAATGATGTGGGTCTCCAGATAAAACACTTTCTGCCTATCATCTCTCTCTGGGTTACTGAGGGCAGTTATTATCAGACAGTTTCCAATATTTCCTAAGTCTGAAGTCCTTTTTTTAACTGACTGTGTTTTCTGTCACAGTGACAAAATAGGTGAAAAAATCAATTTAAAAAGAAGGAAAAAGTATTTGGCTCATGGTTTCAGAGGTTTCAGTTCAAGGTTGCTTGGCCCTATTGCTTTGGGCCTGTGGCAGCACAGTACACCATGGGAGAGTGGACGGTGGAGGAGGCTGCTCACCCGTGGTGGCCAGGGAGCCAAAAAAGAAAAAGAGAGAATGGAGCCAGAGTTCCAACATTCCCTTCAAGGATGAGTCCCAATGAACTAACTTCCTCCCACTAAGCCCCACCTCCTAAAACTTCCCCCAAGGTCTGGGGACCAAGTCTTTAGTACATGACAGAAGGACACTTCCAATTCTATAAAAAAAATTCATACAACTGGAAAACATGAATATTTAAGACCAAAAAGCATTATTTTAGCTAATTTGATTTTCCAAATTTTTATTGATTTTTTTTGTAGTTTAGTTTAGAAGACCTTCCTTCATTGCCACAGCTGCTTCCCCTCCTCTACCTGCTCAGTCTTAATAGTCGCTGTTGGCAGATCATCACTAAGGACAGTTTAGTCAACAACTACAGGTAAAGGTGCTTATTAACTTGGGGCATCCACTCCATTATCCATGTGGTCTCACTGTACTTATAAGGTCCCAGCACCAGGAATTTAGAGATGGAATAATATATATCCCTCATCCTCACAGTCTGCTGAGGACACTCCCATTCCTGGGCGTTCCCTGACTCAGTGTCTACGTGGAGCCAATTACAGTGCCCACATGGAATCCCATAGCCTGCGTACCTAATTTCCAATATTCCCTTCATGTAGTCTAGTTTTACTCTGGTCTTTTTTAAATCTCTTTTTATGGTTCTATTTTTATTGATTTTATCTATACAATCATTTTGAATAAGAGAGCACGATATGAATAAATAAAATGTAAACAGACACTTCCAATGGCGCTTGATGGCCGCTGTATTAAATATATACCTGGAGTGATTTCAGAATACTGGAGTCTTACACTGGACTCACTGGAGATGAGCAAAAGCTCTCCAGGAGGTAAAATGTAAAAGTAAATTTACATGTGCAGGGCCAGATCTTAAAGAAGATCTGCCATGTTTCAGTAGCTGTGAGTAATTGGGTGTCCAGGGTCAAAACAGGCAAATAAGATAGAGTGGGAAGGCCAAGGCAGGATCCCTTAATGCCAGTTCTACAGACTTGTCCAAGAGCGAGGGGAGCTTACGAAAAAGATGGCATCATCAGATCTGCACCTTAGATCCTTCAGGTATGAGGTAAATGGAATGAAATAATATTTAGTTATTGTAAAATCATTTTTAAACGCATGCTGCACTACAGGCAATGCTGGGGTAGGTACTTAGGACCAGCCCCATCCCACCCCCAAGAATGCACCCTAGACTTTCAGACACACACCAAGGCAGCTATGTCTAGTACTGATGTCAGCTTCCGACAAGGAGCCACCAAGTGAAAAATGGAAAAGATGTGCTATATCAATGTCGTTGAACATGGCAGAGCAATGACCGCAATCCACAGCATGCCTGAATCTCAGACTCGTATTGGCAAATGAAAAAGTAAGAATTAAAAATAAAGAAACAGAAGAACGCATACAGCACAGAAATAGGAGACTTGATGGCACTGTTCTGGGTTGTGTGTCAGAGAAAAAATAAGGAGAAAACCAAGAAAGCAGATATTCAAAAACCAGACTAGCAGCTGCTGCTTGGATGAGGACACAGCCATCACTGAGAAGAGACAACTCAGGGCTTCTGGAATGATAGGAAAATTCTTTCCCTTGACCCAAGGGCTGGTTCCTTGGCTCTTGGTGATATAGTATGTGAATTTTATGCTATTTTCTTGTTTTAGGTTCACAATTACCATAAATTATATTTAGCATGTGGATAGGAAGAGATGATGGGAACTTGTACTAAAGTAGTGAGATATTTAAGAACAGGAAGGAGTTGAGCTGACTGATGAAACCCAGAAGAAGGACCTCAGGATGGCCCTCAGCAGTGCTGTGGAACATTGGATAGGATGGTGGCTCCACTCACCCACCAGGGTTATGGAAAGGGTGGAGGGCTTTAAACAGAAAATCATTAGTAAGTTGCAGACTCATTTAAATGGAGATGCTGGTCCACGAAGAGATTGACTGAGGCAGGAGGATCCCAAGTTCAAGGCCAGCCTCAGCAGCTTAGCATCTCTGTCTGAAGATTAAAAATATAAAGGATGGGATGTAGCTCAGTGGTAGAGCACCACTAAGTTCAGTTCCCTAGTACAACAGTATGAGGGAGAGACAGAAATAGAGATGATAAAGATAGAGATAGAGTTAGGGATAGGCATAGGAATGGGGATAAAGACAGAGATGAGAGAGAGAGAGATTGGATAATGGGCTAGGGCTCAAAATAAAAGTATGGTTTGGAATTTCATCACTACAGGCAATTAACATAGGACTCTAAATGTGAAAATGCCTGAAACACATGCATTTGTAGATTTTGCAAAAACACAGCTTTCGCTTAGTATTTGTGGAGAGATTGCTTCAGGACCCTCTGCAGATGCCAAAGTATTTGGCCATTCAAGTTCTTTTTGTGTAATGGTATGGTACTTTCACATAATTTATGCACATCTTCTCACATACTTTAAATCATCTCTAGATCACTTCTAACATCTCATATGATGCAAACACTCATAATACAGTTGTTACACTGTATTATTCAGGGAATAATATAAGGAAAGAAAATCTAGTACCCTTTTTAGTACAGATGCAGTTGGGATTTTTTTCTTATAAAAATCCTTGATTGGTTGAACCTGAAGACTCAGATGCAGAGGGCCAAACTTAAAAGACAAATGGTCCTTGGAGATCTTCTGAGTCTCAACTTATAGCTTTTAGTAAAATATTAGAGACATAATTCATATAGCAGAGAGCTAGAAATAATAATAAAAGTGAAAGAGAAACGTGCTCTGCTTTGGAAGGTTATGGAGGGGAAGAGGAAGAAGGCTCGATAACCTATGAAGGGACCTGAGTTCACAGGAGGATCTCCTCTTGTCCCTCAGCTGCTGAGGCTGAGAAGATGAGATGGTCGTTCCCGGAGAGCAGGAAGAGGGCATCCAATGTCCAGGTGTTGGGACTCATCTCCAAAAAAAGAGACAAGCCTGGTTGCAAAGAGAAGTTGTAGACTGAAGAGCAGGAAATGGAATTTGGAAACTTCCTAATTGGTTTTAGGCAGATGTAAAAGCACAGAGCCCAGACGCCCTAGGAGATAAATCACTTTGATAAACATTACCAACTTTATTCCCTCTGATATCTCAGGTCTGGAGGTTTCTAGCATTACAGTTTAATGCAGAATTTACACTTTACAAAGAAAATGAACACAATATTTGGGGACGGAAATTGGGTAGCATCAGACAACTCCTCCTGGGTTTTTCTTACATTTAAACAAGCTAAGCTTCATGGAAACCAATGGAATCAAAGAACAAACACATGGACGAAGGCAACAGGTTCCATGTTAATATATGAAACATTAGGAAAAAAAATGATGAGTAATTACCCCTCCCCTCCCTCTCTTTCTCACTCTCCTTCTCTCTTGCCTATTCCTTCCTTCTTTCTTGTCTTTTTTATCCTTTTTCTTCCCTTTTTCCTCCATCTTTTCTCTCTGTCTCTCACATTCTTTCTTAGAACTTACCTTGAAAGAGTTTGCTGTTCCAAATCTTCCCTAGCACTCTGTACTCAGGTTTGTAATTAATGCATACTGAAAAGTAAGCCTCATGAGAAAGTGGAAGAGTGAAATACATTCCTATTACTCTCTCATAAACACTGCTGTACCCAAATCAATTAGTGCAGGAAGCTTAGAGTCTGACAGCTCATTACCTTCCAGTTGTGACTGGAGGAAGACTGAAACTCCCTTGCCTGGGTGCTGTTAGAATGGCTAGAAGTCTCGGAAAGAGCATGAGTAAGCCTGCCGCTGAATGTGTGATGAATAACCTGCCCTTGACTTGCTCCCCAAAGCACTTTGTCAATTTTTGATTGGCTTCAATGAAGCACATTGCAAAAACATACATAAATCAAATTATTAAGAGTTTGGAATGGGGGACTGAATTCTCATTCATTCATCTGCCCCAATTTTGAAAAACAAAAACAATTCTAGTTCTAAATACTGTTTAAAAACAAAAATGAATCACATTTTCAAACAGTATACCACTGGGTGGTGGAAGTAAGGGTAATTTTAACTTCCTCCTTGCTGATGTTTGTTATCTGGCTTTCTTTTCAACAAGAACGTGCTACTTTTATAATGCAAAGAAAGAAAGCAGTAACAAGGATGTGCTCTGATATGCGTTGCCCATGACCAACCTGTGGGCAACGACTCTGACTGAGGTGTCTGCTCTCTCCTACACCAGCCAGTTGGGCTGTTGTCTCAGATTCAGAGAGCCAGGGTGACTTCAGAGACTTCTTCTGGCTGGGCTCACTTGTACATGAACTTTAGCAATAAGATGGCTTTCTTAGTGTGAAGGGTGTGAGCATGGAAGTGCCTGGTAGGCAAGAAACTCTGACCAGCTGAGGATCCCAGATGCATCGAGAATGAAGACCAAGTTCCATCAAAAGCCTTGATGGTCTACAGTGATGTTTTCCACAACTTTTCACCTGCTTTTCATGCATCAGAACCTGTCTTTCCTACCATGCACCCCCATGCTAATATCCTTCACACTAAGAAAACCCTTCCAATGCTGAAGTTCATAGCATAGGGAACAAATATCTGAACATATCTTGCTTACATTTTTAAAGGAGTTGAAGGACTGTTCTAGTAGGATTCACAGTCCTTATTTCCATAACACTCAACGACTTATCAACAGGCTGTTGTGTTTTTAACAACTCATTTGTACCAGTTGTATTGAAAGTTTTAGTTTAGATAAGCCAATAAAAATCACAAGAAGCAGTAATGGAGTTAGTACTGTGTGAAAGACATAGCAAAACTCAGTTAATGCTCAACATAAATCCATTATGTAAATATTATTATTGCTTTGATTTCCCACCCCCCAGATGAAGCAGAGATATGTCAAGTGACATGCATGTGTTCACCCAGGGTGCCGGGCTTAGAACCCAAGTGGTCTTGTTCTGGGTTTGCCTTCTTACATGCCTGGAAGAACAGAATTAGAGTGATTGGCCTGGGATGCATTTTTCTTTTCAGTTACTAGAGGTGGGGGGATGGTCCTGAAGGAAACAAAAAAAACAGCATGATGTTGGATGTTCAGGCCAACAGACGAATGATGTTTCCTTAGAAGAAAACTTTTATCTACGGAATATTTATTTTTTTTCACATTTATTTGAAATATATAGCGATACAGGATACAGATGAAGGGGAAACATTGTCAAAACAGTAGCAATCAATGTGTATAAACTTTGTTAACCAGGGGTGATGCCAATACATAGATAAACTACTATGGGTTTCATCTGTTGCAGTTTCCCCCAGAAGAACTCATGTGTTAAATGGGTATCTAGTTCTACAGAATATTTAAATCAGGATGTCTGTGAATTGCAATTGCTTGTAAAAGAAATTCATATTTATGAAGTATGGGAGAGGGGCCACATAAGTCTCCAACTCTACACAACAGCAGATGGAGACAATTTATGACTTCAGCATCCCCTGAGATGCCCTACCAGTTGTTTAGGCACTGTGAAGCTTCCTGCTAGTCATCTCAGTCCTCTTCCTGTGCAGTTTAGCAGCTTAGCAAAAGTTTCCCTTCTCTGCATCTCTCCTTCCCACCCTACTTTCCACAGACGTAAGTCACCTAAACAGTCTTGGTGACCAAAGCTTGCTTCTTGGGTTTGTGAAGCTCTCAAATGCTCTGCTAAGTTCTCAGCCTCTCACTCCACACCCAAATTGCAAATGCTCCAAAGTGAAAATCAATCTGAGAAAATCTTTCTACTCCCTTAATCTTCTTCCCAAGATTTGGGTTCATAGAACGTGGTTCCCTTGAAGTCCCTTCAAGACGCTGGTGCCTTTCAATAGACTCATATCTTTTTTTTTTTTTTTAAGAGAGAGAGGGACAGTGAGAGAGAGCGAGAGAATAGGGAATCAATTTTATTAAGTTTTTCATGTGGTTTTCATTGTTCTGACACTTTATTTTGTATGTGGTGCTGGGGTTTGAACCCATGGACTCATGCATGCAAGGCAAGTGCCATAACTACTGAGCCACTTCTCCAGCCCCAAGTCACATCTTATCTGCCTTCTTCAGTTGTGCTTAGCAAGAACATTGGTCTGTTCCAAATTACTTTATCACATTCACAACAAAGACTCCTATATTTCAAATTCAAAAATCAGAAACAAAACAAATGTCTCATATCTACTGTGGAATCATTATACATGTTTTAGATACCACACAAATATATGTCATCTTTAGCTTGAGATTTTTGTTGACCGATGGCTGTTGCTTTTGTTTTGAGAAATTGAAGTTATCTCCTTGTCCCTAAAACTAGACCATTAATTAATTATTATCTATTGAACTAGCTAGTTAATTGTCCTTAAATACTCACCATAAGTAAATATAAATTGCTACGGCTGGAAGGAAACTTTGAGTAATTTAACAAAATGTTTATTTCCAAGGTTAATAAGGACTAGAATTTACTTATACTTTTCCAGTTTCCACCTTGTTTCTCCCTCTTCATGTCTCATAAAACATTTGGAAAAAATTATTCATATAGATAATGAGTAAAGTCATGATATGACTTTGAAAAATGATGGCATACACCAAAAACAAAGTCCCCACAACTCTTGGCTCTCCTCTAGTGGTGCTATCCAAACAACTTTCAGTGGTCACTCAGTGAACACTGAGCTCTCTGTCTGCTGACCACTGCTTAAACAATAGGTTAGTTTAGGTGACACCAAAGGTATTAAAGTCAGGCCACATTCTGCTGCTATTGGAAGGAGGGTTCAAAGTTAATAAAAACCATTGTCAAATGCATGTGTACACTGGCTCTGCCAGATGTTACTCTTCTGGGAATAACTGGCACAGTGACCAAGATCAAAAGAATCTGAAAAGAGAGTCATCCTCTTTATCCAGCCCACCCCACCCCCATTGGTTTTAACTTTAATATATATCTTAAATTTGTCCACTTTTCTACAGTTTCACTTACTACTCCAGATCTAGTCTTATTTATCTCGTGCTTACACTAACGCACTATCTACCCTAGTGGCCTTGTTCCTTTCCTTTCCTTTTCCCCTTCAAATTATTCTTCTCTCAGTTCCTACACCATTATTTTTTTAAAGACATAATTATCATCTTGCCATAGGTGACTTAAAGCCTTCAAAAGCTTCCCTTTGTATGTAGAATGCAATCCAAGTTCACAAGTTCACTGGCTCATACATACCTTTCCATTCCCCTTTCATTCCATTCCACTTCCAGTTCACTGCCCTTCCCCACCAGCCTCCTCTCTGTATTTTCTGCGTGCTCTTTTTCAAGTGCATCCCCATCCATACCCATTAGCACGTCTCAGCCTGTCAACACATCAATCACATCACCTCTAGCTCCCCCCTTTTCTCTACCATTGACCTGACTTCTTTTCTAGTGTGTCTCACACTCCTGTTTCTTTGCTATTTTTTTTTCCTGTCTGAGCCATTAGATTGTATGCTCCATAATGGCAGGCTTGTGTCACTTAACGCCCTCCCATAATCTGCAGTGGGTTGCTTGGCATATACTAGCCACATTATTAAGGGAGGCACATAGAGATAAATAAATGCATGTGTACACAGAAGAATGTACTGTCCACATCCAGAGTTGAATGGACTGGGTAACCTCAAACAATCCAGCTGACTGGATACACATCGTATGTTTTACCCATAAATGGAATATCATTGGGTCTTAAAAAGGAAGGAAATCTGGTACCTGCTACAACATAGCTGAAGTGGAAGGGCATGATCCGGAGTGAAACAAATGCACAATATGATCCCCTAATATGTACCCTCTAGAGTAGTGAAATTTATGGAGCAGGAAGTAGGATGACAATGGATGCCTGGGGATAGAGAGGAAGAAAGAGTTAATGTGTGATGACAGAGTGGTTCCATTTGCAAGACAAAAAAAGTTCTAGAGATTGGTTGCACAGCAATGTGAAGATACTTAGCACCACTCAACTGTACAATGATTAAGATGGTAAATTTCATGGTATGTGTATGTTGCCCCAATGGAAAACAAAAATTAAAAATATAATGAGTGCCACAGGAAGACATATTCTATACAGCGTGCTTTTGTGCAAACTGAAAGACACAGATATCAACTCCTGTCTATATTGTTTTATTGATTACAATTTGTTTTTATTGCTGAAAAAGAGAGTCTTCAGTGAAGCTACAGACCCCATGGGTAGATGATAGAGACTTACGGCAGTAAAGCTGTCAGGGTTTTCATAAATTCCTTTCACCTCCTCTTCAATTGACTAACTCACAGTTAAGTTTTCCAGGGCACCTCACACCACTGAATAGGATTTGTGAACCTAACTATACCTGCTTTAGGCCACATATTTCATGGGACACTGCATTCAAGGCACCTGTCATACCTATAGAGAAAAATGAGGCACTAGGCTTGTTGATGTCAATGCCCAGGTTGAAGAATGCTCCTGAAAAGGAATTTAACTCCAGGTTTCTTTTTGCCCCATTTGTTCATTGGAGCCCAATGCTCATGGGTGATGCACAGGTGTTTGGATGCATCAATGCCACTCCACTGTAAGAGCAAAGGTTGTCCACCCACGAGACTATTACTACCAGTGCAGAGTCCAGACAAGTGGTGGCAGTCGGTATTTTGAAGTCTTAAGAGGAGTTCATAACACATTTCTTTGCTCAGCAGTTGGAAAATTCATGCCCTACAAGAAAGCCTTAAAGGAAATCTCCTGATGGGGTGACTTTCCCTCTGTGCTCAACATAGTTTACACAGGCTGTATCTTCCTGAAGCAGTAATGACCTCAGCATGAGACAGAAAGATTTCTTCACAGGCACTGTCTGAGGTTGTAGAGGGCAACACTTTTGTTAGTGAAAGAAACACTAGCATAATTAACCAAGATCTATAGGCCTAAACTAGGATTTCTCCATGGCAAACTGGGCCACAGGGCCATCCTACCCTGTATGTGGTTGGATCATTTGCAAGGAAAGAAGGGAGATAGGAAAGGAGGAAGGAAGGAAGAAATGAAGGGAGAGAGAGAAGGAAAGTGGAAGAGAGGGAAGGAGGGTGAGTGGAGAGGAAGAAAGCTAAAGTAACATATGCTGAGCAACTAGAATGTGCTATGTGCATGCACCAAGGAAGAAAGTAGGTGGGGAGTGGGTATTTGGAACAGATCATTATCTGGATATTTAAGAAATCTTGCAATATAAAGTAAGTATTGTTTAACATAAGAAGCATAAGAAAGAGAAGAAAATTAAATTAGAGATCAACTTCCATGCAGTACAAAGTACAAATGTAGTGAAAGCTTAAGATGTCCTGAAAATGAAAGCAGAGCAATGTGTAAGACTCAGAAATTTTTAAAAAAAAATGGAGTCTTGATTTTCAGGAATGAAATTACAAGATTCAAAAAGTCCCACCAGAAGAATGCTAGAGCCAATAAACAAATTGAGCAAAACAGCAGGTTATACAATCAACACACAAAAATCAATAGCTTTTCTATATACCAGCAATGAACCTGCTGGGAAAGAAATCAGGAAAACAATTCCATTCACAATGGCTTGAAAAATAAAATAAAATATGCAGGAATAAAATTAACCGAAGAGATGAAAGAGCTCTTTGATGAAAACCATAGAACACAGAAGAGGAAAACTGATGAAGACCTCAGAAGATGCAAAGACCTCCCATGTTCATGGATAGGCAAAATTAATATTGTTAAATCGGCTATTCTACCCAAAGTGATCGATAGATTCAATACAATTCCATCAAAATGTCAATGACATTCTTCACAGAATTAGAAAAAGCTGTCCTAAAATTCATTTGGAAGAATAAAAGATCCAGAATAGCCAAAACCACTCGAAGCCAAAAAGCAATGCTGGAGCAAGAGCATGCATGCACTAGACAAAGCCCTTGACTTTCATAGCAGAGCAGTGCACCCTCAAGCCATGCTCCTGCTGCACAGCTGCCTTCCCTGTGGCTCTGAGGAGGCAAGATAGGAAGTTTGAGGTCAGCCTCGGCAACTTAGCAAGGCCCTGTCTCAAAATAAAATGAAAAGAGCTGGGGATGTAGCTCAGTGGTAGCCCTGGGTTCAATCCCTGGTACTGGGAAAAACATTTAAAAGTCTTTGGGAAAATTTCAAAAACCATTCTTCAATTTTTTTTTCTGTCTACTCAGAAGTCTGCTCATTCTGAAAACAATATCAAGTATTTTAATTTTTTCAGAAATATGTTCAATTTTGCCCATTTTTAACCTTGATTGTACTCTTAAAATATCAGCCTATAGCTGAAGTTGCTTTTCACTTCTAATTTTATTTATGTGTGAATTTTCCTTTCCTAAACTCCGTCTAACTAGAATTGATCTGCTATAACCCTCAGATTTCCTTTCACTTTTCCTTAATTTGCTGAATGATTCATTTCCTGTTCTCCTGAGCTGAACTTGGCCTATGAATGTCCACCTTCCTGTTATTTTTCTTTATGCTTCTCTCCATTTAACTCCAGCTGCATCCCACCTCCTCTGATATTGCAGCATTTTCGACATCATTCAGTGGTGAATATTTTGCTCCCCTTAGTTACAGTAGACCATTTCTAATTTTATTGCAACACACAACTTGAGTTTCCCTTATCTCAGGTGCATGGAAAAAGAAATGTTTCAGATTTTGGATTTTTTTTTCATATATAGAATGAGACATCTTGGGGATGGGATTCAAGACTGAATATGAAATTCATTTTTTTTTTCATATACACTTCATACCCATCCTGAAGGTAATCTTACACAATGGACTCAGCGCACATGTCCCTGTCCTACTGCAGACCCTGGGCTCCTGCATGCAATTCTGAGGCATCTCATTTTTCCCACATCTTCCTGAGGTTCATGTGAGAGGAGGCCCATGTGAGTGCCTCATGCCTCGTGGTTGCTGGAAACTGAAGCCTGAGCACTCACCTTCCTCTGTCCCCATCCATCCACTGGTGGCTTCAGTAGGATTAGTGGAGCCCCTGTTCAGGGGTGGAAAAACTTCCATTTGATTGATTTTTTTAAAGAACAACAACAACAAAAAGAAAGATCAGAACATCATCTCACATATGTGAGATAGTGTGTACCCATGTCTGTGTGTGGGTGTGCATGAGTGTGGTTGTGTAGGTCTGGGTGGGTGTGAGGGGGGACTAAGCTTTGTTATTCTGTTCTCCTAGCAAGATGTGTTTCCCTGTATACACACTGGTATTTCCCTGTCTCTCTTTCTCCCCCTCACCTGCCCCATCTGCCTCTCTCTTTCCCTCTCTCTAAACAGCTTTATTGATTTATTATTGACATACCATAAAGTTCACCCATTTCAATTGTACAGTTCAATGGATTTTAGTGTATTTACAAAGCTGTGTGATTAGCACCACACTCTAATTTTAGAGCAGTCTCACCACCCCTAGAAGAAACCTTGTACCATGAGCCAACTCACCCTTCCTCCTCCCATGGTGCTGGCCCCAGCCCCTGTCAACAGCTGCTGTACTCTGTGTCTCTGTGAACTTGCCTATTTTGAGCATGCACATCAATGGCCTCATGCACCATGTGGCCTTGGTGTCTGGTTTCTTTCACTGTTTGGCTATTCTGAATGATGCTTCTATTGCTATGCATTTGCAGGTTTTTGTACGGATAGCTGCTTTTGCATACATACCTAGCAGTGGAATTGCTGGTGACATGCTAGCTCTCTGTTTCACATTTGGGGGAAGCCCCAAATATTTTCCAAAGTGGTTTTTACTTTAAGCACTGAGAGGTAAACTTCATGCACTGGTGTGGAGGGAGCATGTAACATGGCACAGGTGCTTTGGAAGACCTCCTGGCAACTCCTAAACTGGTGGAATAGAGCTTTGCCTTATAGTAAGCAAGCCCTCTCCTGCAGATGTGCCCAAGAGAAAGGAATCCCCAGAGTGGACCAGGCCACCCAGAGTCACCACCCAGAAAGCAGGCCACTGAGTCCCTGCCATCCTGGTGAAGGAGTGAGCCAAGCTGAGGAGCTGATCGGAGATACTGATGGCTGGGGGACGACCGGGTTCTCCGCCTACTTCTGTGCCTCAGAACCATGGATTCACAAATGCCCCTTTTCTAGCCTCTCATTTTGCTGATGAAGAAACTGAAATCCCAAGTGGACCTGAGGTACTGTCAGTGACAGAACCAGTGCACACACTGAACGCTGTGAACCAAAGAGGGTAGCAAAGGGCCATTTGGAAATGCCAGGGAGTTCACCAGGGGTTTCTTCTGAACGCTGCACATGAGGGTTAGTTCTCTCTCCACTTTCAAAGGATAATTATTTTTACTAAGTATCCCTGCAAAGGAAACTATAAAATTAATATTATTAAGAGTTAATGCGGGGGCTGGAGCGGTGGCTCAGCGATTTCGGCACTTGCCTGGCAAGCACAAGGACCAAGCCGGGTTCAAACCCCAGCACCATGTACACAACTAAGTGTTGGAGCAACTAAAGCCATGTGAAAAACTAAATAAAATTGTTTCTCTCCTTCTCTGTGTCTCTCACTGTCCCTCTCTCTTAAAAAAAAAAGAGTTAATGGGGGGCTGGAGCAGGGGCTCGGCGGTTACGGTGCTTGCCGGCATGTGTGAGCACGTGAGTTAGAACCCCAGCACCACGTGCACAGGGGAGTCTCTGAGCAATGAAAGCCACGTGGAAAACTAAATAAAAATTATTTCTCTCTTTCTCTCTCTCATTGTCCCTCTCTTTAAAAAATAAAAAGAGCTAATGAGGGGTGGAGTGGTGACTTGGCAGTTACAGTGCTTGCCCGGCATGCATGAGTAAATGAGTTTGCACCCCAGGACCACGTACACAGCGGAGTCCCTGAGCAATGAAAGCCACATGGAAAACTAAATAAAAATTGTTTCTCTCTTTTTCTCTCTCACTGTACCTCTATCTTTAAAAAAACAAAGTTAATGGTCAGGTTATACCACCAATAGTATTTTAACAATTTATTTGAGATACAATCATGCACCATAGAGTTCTCCTATGTAAAGTGTAATATTCATCAGTTTTTTATATCACATAAATAGTTTTATAAATCATGATAAAACAGAACACAAAGCTTGTGATTTTAAACAGTGGCATTAATAACATTCACAATATTGTGCAACCATCAACACTGTCTGTTTACAAAACTTTTTCATCATCCAAAACAGAAACTCTGTTCCCATTAAGCAATAAACCTCATTCCCTCCTCCTTCCAGCTCCTGGTAACCTCTAATATACTAATATACAGAAGTCTCTATGAATTTCCCTGTTGTAGATTTTTCCTATAAATGGATTCATATAATATTTTTGTGTGTCTGTTTTAACTCTCTTTATATTTTGTTTTCAAAGTTCATTCATATATTTAGTATATCAGAACTTCATTCCTTTCATGACTGAGTAATATTCCATAGTGTGCACATACTGTGTTTGATTTATCCCTTCATCAAGGACTCTGGTGGCTACCACCTTATGACTCTTGTGAACATAGGATATGGGCAAATATTAGCATACAGCTAGCTATTAAAATCCTTGCCTTCATTCCTGTGGGTATACACCTAGAAGAATTGCTGGATTATATATCAATTCCATTTCACTTTTTAAGCAACTTCCAAAATGTTTTTCATAGCAACTGCACCATTTTACATTTCCACCAGCAAAGTTTGAGAGTAAATTTCTCAACATCTTCACCAATGCTTATTTTTCTTTTCTTCTTTTTTTTAAAAATTTTAGCCACAACACTAGGTTTGAAAGTGGATTCTCATGGTGGTTTTAATTTGCATTTCTCTAATGTCTCCAATTATTTTTAGTATCTTTTCATGTACTTACTGGCCACTTGTGTATCTTCTTTGAGAAAGTGTCTATTCAAAGTGCCCATTTTTAATTGAACTATTTGTCTTAGCTATGAGTTACAGGAATTCCCTATGTATTCTATAAACCCTTAACAGACATATGACCACAAAATATGTTCTCCCATTCTGTATGCTACATTTTCACTGTCTTTGTATTGTGTATTTGGATGCAGAAAAGCTGTTAATTTTGATAAGTTCCAAATATTTTTCTTTCTTTTGTTACTTGAGCTTTTATCTCATATCTAAGAATTCATTGCTAAATCCAAGATCATAAAGATTTATCCCTATGGTTTCTCCTGAGAGTTTTAAGGTTTTAGCTTTTGTGTTTAGATTGTTTATCCTTTCCTCCCTTTTTTCTTTTTTATTGGTGCATTATAATTATACATAGCAGTGGGATTCATATGCCATATTTGTATGTGCACATAACTTGTTCAATCTCCTTCCCCATGATCTTTCCTTTCCCTCCCCTGCCCCATCCACTTGCCCTACTCTGCTGATCTCTGCACAATTGCTATTATCATTATTTTAATAGTGCACCATCATCCTAAATATAAGCAAGATTCATTGTAGTATATTTGTATGCAGTCACAGAACCACATACAAATCCTCCTCCTCTCTCCCTCTCCATCTTCCTCTACGCTATCAGTCCCCCTTCTGTTTTTGTGATTCTGTCCTTTTATTTAATTCCATTTTTTCTTTTCCCTTTTATTTTCTGCATATTAAAGAAAACATTTGACCTTTGGCTTTCTGAGTCTGGTTTACATCACTTAGCATGATCTTCCCCAGTTCCATTCATTTTCCAGCAAAAGTCATAATCCCATTCTTCATTATGACTGAGTTAAACTGCACTGTACTGATCCACACTGAGTTAATTATTACACATGATATGAGTTAGGGGCCCACATAATCATTCTGCAAGTGGCCACCCAGTTATACCAATACCATTTTGAGAGATTTGTTATTCCCCCTGAATGAAATATCATGAGGAGTGATTTTTCAACATGGCACCCTTGTTGAAAACCAATTGATCATAGATACATGGGTTTATTTCTGAACCCTCAATCCTATTCTGTGGGGCTATATGTCCGTCCTTAATAAATTAGCATGCTATTTTGAATATTACAGTTCTGTGCTAAGTATGTACTCAGGAAGTGTGAGTCCACCAACTTTGTTCTTTCTTTTTCAGATTGTTTTAGTTCTTTGGACACCCCTTATAATTTGAATTTGAATACTGATTTCTCCATTTCTGCAGAAAGAGACCATTGGAATGTTAATAGGGTTTGGGTTTTATCTGTCAATCACTTTGAGTAGCTTTGACATCTTGACATCCCATGAGCATGGGATGTCTTCCCACTTATTTAGATTTTCCTTTATTTCTAATAGTTATATTTGTACATGTATTTATGTACCCATATGCAATCAGAGAAGATAGAAGGTACAGTTCTTGCCTTCTAGAATATCTAGGAACGAGGTAGAACATAATCTCTTGTGTAGTGGTTAAAGCCAATTATCATCCCTCTGCTTTTTGGTGAGTCTTACTTTAGATCAACAGTCAGTAAACATTAAAAAGTGAGACATGAGACATCAACAAGGTAACTTCAAGATTTCTCTGGCTTTGGAGGAGCATTAGCTGGACAGGAAAACAAGCCTAAAAGTGAGTTCTTCATTTTTAAAAGCAGCACCTCTAAGAAAAGTCAATATGTGAGGATAAAACCATTATGTCATTTGAAAGTCTGTAAACAGAAGCAAAGTTTCAACAAATGATGGTCTGGAGAGAAAAATTTAACATATTTAGCAAGTGATTATTTTCCCCCAAGAGGTTATACAAACCCCTAAGACAAAGATTAACAAGCATAAAGAAATGTGGGAAAGAATGTTTACAAATGAGATGTAAACTTCATTAATTATAAACAAATGAAGAGATTCAAAACAGCTTTCATAATTTAGTACAAGTACATCTTAACAATGAAATGCCATATTTTACCTATCAGATGGGCCTTGATTTAAAATAAAAGTTGAATAATAATGTAAGTGCGATGCTATGAGAATTAGTGAAACTCTCAGCCTGTGTTGGGTGTGTTAACTGGTATAACTCTGGAGCATTATTTAGCAACACCCTCTAAAATCTCTATGGAAAATATCCTTTGAATCAAGCAATGTCTCTGTTAAGTTATCCCACACATATGCTCACAAAATTATGCCAAGGCAAACATGGAAGGATGCTCTTTTTAGTATTGTCTTAACAGGAAAAATAACAAAACAAAGTTGAGAAAGAACAAAAATATCCACAAATCAAGACTTGTTAAGTATTATGCTATATCAATTCAAAAAACAGTACACATTTTAAAAATACAGTAACAGTCCTGTGGTTAGCATATTCGTTGAACACCTTGGTTGATCTGTGTGAATGAAGAGGGGCTCTGGATACATGACTATGTAAAGAAAGAGTGCAGGGCTTAGCAGTGTGGGCAATGGTGCAAGACGGCTCATACAGGTCCACAGCAGATGTGCATATGCCAACTTGGATGTTTGTAGAGCAGACTGCCAAGTCAGAGCTCTTTTGACTGGAGGCCTTGGCTGGGGTGGGGAGAGTTCATGAAAGACTTACATGTTGTTGCTCCAGCTCTCTGTACATCCTGGATGCTGTGTGCATCAGGTGTGCCCCTGATGCTGGTATTAAATCAAACTTTGCAAAGAGTCAGACGGCTAGTTTAAAATGAGTGCCTTCTAAATTTTTGTCAAAGAAATACACTTTTAAGCTCTATTTCATATGTAGAAGTTCCTCAGATGGTGAAGTCTTTTTAGTGTGAATAATTTCAGATATTAAAAACACATATGTGCACACACAATACACACTTATGGTTTCCTGATTATGTTTCAGCTGTGGCAAAATGAAACCCGTGTGTATGTGTACACATATGTGTATATGGGAATAGCATGTGTGATGGGAGAATGTGGGTTGATGTGTGTGTACTATTTGTATGTGAATAAGTGTGTATATGGTACATATGATGGTATGTGGAGTTTGCACATGTGTATATTTGTTTCTTTGGTGGTCTGCATGTTTCATGTTGTGTCACGCAGTATATTATTTATGGGTGTTTCAGATGTGCATTTTGTGGTACACATGCATGCATGCACATGGTACGTGTGTCACAGGTCTGCACGTGTGTGTTTGATATATGGTTTGTATGCCTGGTATGCGTGTTGGATTTGTGCATGGATGCAATGCACGTGCGGTATGGATGGTATATATGTGTGTATGGAGTGTGTACATGTGTGAATGTGTGTGCCCTTTGTGAGTGGATATGACCGAGTGTCAAGTCCAACTCACTGTTCAGGGTGCTAGCGGGAACACATAGGTTTACTATCAATGCAGGGAAGGGGCTCCCAGCCAGAGAGGGTGTTCAGGGAGGGAAGGTGCTTGGGAAGGTGCCCCCATACTGCAGCAGTGCCTGGGGAGCCCACTGCACTCTCTGTTGAAAACACACTCCATGTCATCATTGGCCCTTGGTGTGATGTCAGAGCCACTGAGAAAGCAGCTGTGTGGCAGGAGCGTGGCTGGAGGGTGCACAGCTCTGCTATGAAAGTCAAGGGCTTTATCTAGCACATGCATGCTTTTGCCTCCTCTGAAGCAGAGAAGTGAGAAGTGCAGTCAGGGACCATAGGCTGTGATGCTCAGGGCTCCACTCAGAAAGTTCCGCAATGGTTTTCAATTCTTTTCTTTATTCTTTTTCTTTTCTTTCTTTTTTTCTTTATCTTTTTTCTTTTCTTTTGTTTTTTTTTTTTTTTGTTGTTGTTGTTGTTGTTAAACACAGAGAGACAATGAGAAAAGAGAGAGAGAGAGAATAAATTTTTATTCAGTTTTTCATGTGGCTTCCATTGCCCCAACACTTTGTTTTGTATGTGGTGCTAGGGTTTGAACCCATGTCATCATACATGCCAGGCAAGCACCATAACCGCTGAGCCACCACCCCAGCCCCTGCAATTCTTTTCTTAAAAAGATAGACTCAACAGCTTCTGAGTCCCTTTGAACTCTAAGGACAGACAGAGGGACATCATCCACCAGGAAGTGGGCTGTGCTTAGTGGCATCCTGAAACCAGCTATGCATGTTAGCATGGGGCTCCTTCTGTTGGTTTCTCCTACAACCTGTGAGGCTGGCTGAACCTCAGCTCCAGAGACATGCAGGGTGAGTTACTTCGTTGTTCTCATTCCTATGGCAAGGAAACATGGGAAGCACTCTCAGGCAACAACAGAGGGAGGTCTTGGCTGAGTGGGCTTACAGTGATGAAGAGAAGGGAGAAGAAAGAAGAGTAGGGGAAGGGTCATCTGCTACATGAAGAATTCCAAATACCATTGGGCACATGTGATTGGCAGCAAAGACCCCAACAAAGTCATCATCTCCAGTCTACAATGGCATCTGCATAAGAACATGTACACATTTACTTTCATTAATAATCTCAAAGGTCCAGGGGAGCCCAAAGTGGAAAGACAACTGCTGGGGACCATAGGAAAGGACAGTGCTAAGAAACCCAGGCCAGTGCATCAAGATTCAAGAGTGATATATGCTGTTGGTGGGACTATAAATTAGTACAACCACTACAGGAAGTAGAAAGGAGACTCCTCAAACGATGAGGGATAGGACCATATTACCTAGCTCTCCCACTCCTTGATATTTATCCAAAAGATTTAAAATCAGAATACTACAGTGACATAACCACATCAGTGTTTGTAGCAGCACAATTCACAATAGCCCAGCTATGGAACCAACCTAGGTGCTTGTCAACAGATGGATAGACAAAGAAAATGCAGCATATGCACACAATGGAGTTTTACACAGCAGTAAAGAAAATGAAATTTTGACATTTGTGAATAAATGGCTAGAAATGGAGAATATCAAGCCAAGTGAAATAAACCAGACTCAGAAAATCAAGGGGCCCTGTGTGGACATTGTCCAAGGTCTATAGCTGCATATGAGAACCTGTGCGCCAAGGGGACACATTCCCATGTTCCCCATTTAAAGAGATTCATTCTTGCATTATCTATAATCCTGGGGATTTGAGAACATTTTAGATATCCATCAATGGAGTCATATGAGGATACAGTTTTATATTATTTGTGTTTTAGAATCTTTGCACTAGCCAAAATAATTATTCGTGTCCTGACTTGGCTAAATCTCTAGGAAATTATGTGCAGGGGAGAAAGCTCATGGAAGAATGAAACATAGTTAAATGCTTCTTGTATAATGTTTCTACCCAACTCTATCATGTACATTACACAGGTGAAACACCTTGTACCCATGAAGGAGAAAGGAACTCAAGTATCGAAGGCTTACCAAGGGAAGTTCTGTATGCCAACCACATCTCATTTCTTGAATGGAAAACATCTGAAAGGACATGTGACAAAGCATGTATTCATGTGCAATGGGTGGTGGGCACATGTTGGTTCTATTCTCCTTATTTTCATAACAAACTTTACAAGGGATGGTTGCCTTCAATAAACCAGTAATCAAGATATGAAAACAGCTGCAGACTTCTAGGTGCTATGGGGCAAAAAGGCTGACCCCAGGTTCTAGTCATGTATATCTCTGAACAGCCGTTGTCCCCTCGGCCTACCCCATGGATCCAGTCCAGGACACAATCATGCTTCCTGACAGCTGCGGTTTCTCTGGAATTGGAACAAACTCAGAACTCCCCACAGACATGCACAGATGTCCCAGCACCTTGAACTTGGGTAATACGTGTATCCCATTCTAACTGTGTGTCTCTGATCAAGGGACTCTCCAGCCTAAAATACCCTTCTCCTTGCCCATCTGAGACCCTCTCACCTGACTCTAGGTACAGGTGAGAGTTCAATCAGCTATTACCTCCTCCAGGAAGCCTGCCCAGTTCTCAAAATTGTACCTGTGGAAGGGTGTTCCTCTACTGGTGATAATGACCTGTGAGTGCATCTGTCACCTCTGGAGGGTGGGTGTTCCCGAAGACAGACCTGTTTTAGCTGTCATTGTACAATATCTACCTAAACGCTAGCAGAGGGTTGGAAATAATAAGCATGTTCAGGGTGCATCTGTTAGATGAAAGGACTAACTCATTGTTTACCTCCTACTCCAAACATCTGTACCTTAGATATGCATCCATTTCTCAGTATATCCAAGATAAATTCATGCAAGCTGATTCCCTCCCCAACTACTTCTAAGAAATGCCACCTTCTCCTCCTGAGAGCTGTACTCAGGTATAACTGGATACAAAGACCTGACAGATTCATGGAACTACGGTGGTCTCACAGGAGACACCTCACTGTGACCTTGCATCCCATCCCCTGGGACACCACTGAGTAAGAGCGTAGGAACACTTCTATGCCTGAAGCCCCAGGAGCCTCACACTTTAACACCATCCTACACGTGGCCTCGAGCATTTCATCCAAATGTCTAGCTTATTCTTGCTACCAGTGGCACGTGACTTCTACCTTAGGTGTACAATGATCTGGGCCCCTGCCAGCCCGAGTCTCTTCAGAATGGACATTCACCCTGTGGCTTCAGTTCTCTGATGGGTTCATAGAGAAGTGAAAATTCTTCTGTCCAGTTTTCTTCTCACTGAAAGGATGGAGTTCACTGCATGTGGAACTGAGCCCTACCAAATCCCATCATCTATGTGAAAATCCTTTGGGCACCACAGCACTCCCCATGAAGTGTGATATTACAGCATTTGTGTTAGCTTTCTGCTGCTATAAAAATACCTAGGATAAATCAACTCTTGAGGAGAAAGGGTTGATTTTGACTCACGGTTTGAGAGAATTCAGTCATTATCACTTGGTCCCATTATTTTGAGTCTGTGGCAGTACAGCATGGCAGGAACATGTGGCATAGTAAAACTGCCCAGTTCATGGTCGGGAAGTGAAAAAAGGGAAAAAGGAAGGGCCCTGAGCTCCACAATTCCCTGAGAGTACAACCTGAAGAATCTGCTAGGCCTTACCACCTAATAGCACCAAGCTGGGGAGCACACCTTTAACACATGGGCCTTTGGGGAATGTTTGAGCTCCAAACTGTAGCAGTGTTATTTGTAGACTCCAAAGATCATCCCTTTGATACTCCATCATTCGTTCCCTCAGGTCCATGCTCACATCCTCCCACATCAACTACCAGAACACTCAGGGGGACAAAGTCAGATGTCAACAAGTGCCTGCATCAGACGTGCAATTCATCAACTTTGAAAAACAGTTTGGCACTTTCTTTAAAATTTAATAAGCATGTGCCTACCTCATAACCCAGTCTTTCCTCTCCTAAGTATTTACCCAAGAGAACCAAAAGCATGAGCCTAGAGAGTCTTGCATAAATGTCCAGTGTCCGTGTTTGTAACAACCCAAAACTAAAAGCCACCAAAATGTCCATCAGCAGCAGCAAATGGATAAACACGCAAACCACAGTATGCAACACTCCCTAGCAAGGGGAAGGGGTGAGGTACAGATGCACAGAACAGAACGGATGAGTCTGAGAAACACTATGCTGAGTAGGAGGCAGATAGAAAGGATGGTGTGGCTGACCCATGATTGCTGGAGGTGGGATTGAGTGACAGAAGGGACCAGGGAACTCTTGGGGTGATGCATGCATTCATTACTTTGACAGGGGTGATGGTATCACAGATATATACGCATACAAAAACTCAATGCATTGTGTGCAGTTACAGACAGCAGTTACCATACAAGTTGGCGGCCATTGAGTTGCTGGGGATTCCACTTTCAAGAAAATCTGGGGCTGGAGATGTAGCTCAGTAGCAGAGTGCTACCCTAGCACGCTCAAGGCTCTGCACTTTATCCACAGTAACACAAAAACATACATAAATCCTGGAAAACTTTTTTTATATATGCCTCTTTTAAACTATTGCTTATCCCCCCCTCCAATGATATAGGACTAAAAAAATGAAAAAACTAAATAAGCAGCCTGCAGATTTCCTCCTTGTGACTTCTGATAGAAACATTAATGCATATAAATCATATGAATATTATGAATACTGCTCACCTTCCAGAGACAGGCACACTCATGGACATTCAGTTCTGAGAAGTCAACATCTAGAGAGAGTCAAAAAGGAATAAGATTAAAATCCCATCAAGAGAGCAAAGTAAACAAACATTCAATCTCTAGAACCCAAATACCTGCTTCAAATTCCAGTTCTCTTGGCAGTAGCTATGTGACCTTGGACAAGTTACTTAGCTTCTCTGTGCTTCAGATACCTCCTCGGTATAGTGGAGATAATAATCATACTTATCTATAAAGTGGAGATAATAATCATACCTATCTTTGGAGCTGTTGTCAGTTTAGAGAGCATTTGTATCAGAAACGTGCCGAAATACTTCATGTGCATCATGGTTGTTACCTGATTTTGCCATGTTGCTATTGTTATTCTTGTTACTTCTTCTCATAGGCCTATATTTCCTCTATTTCTCTTCAAGAAAATGCTATACAGTCCTCTTGAAGCTTCAACAACATGAAGCTACATTTCAAATATCTGAAATTTGGATCACTGTATGAAAAGTGTAATAATAAATGAAATGTAAAATGTGTTTGTGAAAACTGTAATTGTTTCTTTCACTGGATATGTTATGTGTGGGTCAGTGAGGTGTCCTACTTTTTTTAGATGATTTCTATTTTAACCCACCAATGCTGTAATCACCATTGCAAGCTGATTCTCAGGCTGAGGAAAGGTTTGAGGCTGAATTCCCTACATACAGGAGTCTCCCGAGAAGTCCTTGTTCTTAGTCTATTCTGGTCAACCATTAGCCAACACTATTGGTCTTCCCCTGGGCTCCCATGACACTCCAAGAATTTGGATCAGACATCAGCAAGGGCACATTGGCTGGCTGAGCTTCACAGCATCTGAGTCTAGGTTAAAGAAAAAGCTGAGCAGCCAGTCCCCACTATGATTACCTGATACATTCTTGAAACACTCTTACCTGTGTCAGGCCTGCAGACAGTAAGGCAACACCTCTCGCCCATTGGCTTCTGCCTGGTTAAGCACTCTGCCAACAGAGCTTTCTGCCAGGGCAGAGATGTTCTCTATCCATGATGTTCTACCTTATAGCTGCTAGTCACATGTGGCTATTGAGCACTGAGAACCTTGAGTTTTAAGCTTAACTTATTTTAACAAATATAAATGCAAGTCCATGTAGCTATAGACCATGGTATTGGAGAATACAGGAGGTCTAGATGTCAAGTGTAAATACTTCTTCCTACACAGGTACACAGAGGACCCATGCAGAGAGGTAGGGCATGTGGTCACAGGTTCCTGGGTCACATGCCCAGTAACCAAGAGCAGCTGGTGACAACTGTGGAGTGCCCACTGAGAATAAGGTCTGCCCCAAGCAATTTAAAGAAATACCCTATGGGTTGCCAACTCCAATTCCTAGGAGAAGAAACTGAGGTGGAGTGAGATTAGGCCCTTTTCCAGCATGACACCACTGTTATGTGGGGGTGCACCAATCCAATCTACATGCACAGTTTAAACCACTGTGCTCTGCTCCACTCAGCTAGCAAGAAGCCATGCAGCTTCACATGTGCTTTCACATGTGGGGTAGAACAGACTTCTACACACATGCTAAGCTGCCACCCTCTTGAGATGGCCTTCCCCTGGGCACAGCCCAGGCTTATCTGGGCATCATCTAGACTCTTATTTGGGGATCATCATGTCCCTTTGTTAAGCATTGACTTCTACCCAAGGCCCTTAGAGAGTGAGAACGAGGGCACTGGTAGTCAGAGTGCCTGGGAATATTCTTTCTTTCCTTGCTGAGAAAAGTAAGGAAGAGAGGCCTGCCTGGGCTTCTGGCCTGACCAAGAGGACTTCTAGAGAGAATGGATGTCCAATCTGGGATTCCCAATAAGCCCCTTTTGCTTGCACCTAAACCTTGAACAAGGCCTGCGTTTGAAGTCTTGCCAACACACAGATGGATATGATTGATGAAGGCCGACAACCACAATCAATATCTAAATGCATTTGCCCTGGGTGTCTATCCCAACTAGCAGTGAAGAGCAGCTTCCCATCCTTTTCTGGGTCAACCATTGACTTTGGATTGCAGGTCCTGGTCATGGTCAATTATGCCTGGTATTGATTACCTTGTAAATCACTTTTAAAACCATATATTTTTTTCTCCAAAGAGTTTTGTTGGCTTTGGACAGTTTGTTTATATTTGTTTTTGTTTCCTTATTCTGCTTATTGATGCTTACTGACAAGTTCAAACTATGAATGCTTTCTAGATTTGGGATCACGGACTGATGTGTCAGACATAGCTAATGCCCCCCCATACCCATGCTTTTCTTTCTTCCTGGCACCTACATATTTCACATTTACCAGCCTCCCTGGGAGTTGCATAAAGCCGTGTGACTGAGTGCTGGCCAAAACTGTGAACAATAGCAGTTGTTCACACAATCCCTGCTCTCTTTGCCCCTCTGACAGGGTGAATGAAGAGAGCCTTAAGAACCAAGAGGAAGGTTGTTGACTCACAGAGAGAAGAAGCCTGGATCCCTGAATGATTGTGTGGAGCACAGAATCCCCTCAGTTCACACAGGATTATAGAAGGAAACTGAATTCCTGAATAACTATATGGAGAAATGAATTTCCTTTAGCTCACATAGGACTATGTGGTAAAACAATTAATTTTTTATTTGTTTATTTCATTAACCCCCTGAAATTCTGGGTTATCTTTTAGCCCACTTTGACTAACAGCCCTAAAATCTCTAATCTTTTCACGTTTCATTCACTGTTATCTCCTATAGAGCTCTTGGAAAATAGCCTGTTACAGACAGACAGTGCTGAATAATTTTTAGTTTTCTTAGACAAAATCTGTTTATACACAATCTTAACAAAAGCCCTAATGTTAAAGATATGTAAAGCATCTCAGTGATTAATAATAAAGAAAGCAGTTGTATTTCAACCAAAGGAAAGATGCCTGGTTCTGGCTCTTAATCCCATCACCTACTCAGTATCTGGCAAAAGACCAAATGATGCCTTTTGACATGTTTGAGGGTAAACACGATAGGGACATAAGATAAATGGTTTCAGTGGCCTTCCACTTTGAAATTATGCCATAGTTAAAATGTATGCATAAACACACAAGGGAGAACATTTCTACAGAGCAAAATATGCAAGCTTCCTTATACAGAAATGAGTACAGAGTCTTCAAACTGTCACTAGAGAATCAAGTTCTAAAATGTGATAGATACAGACAAAAGGGTTAGGGTTAGAGGTAAAGTGTCATGGAATGGGTCATGTCAAGCTCTCTGGGTCATTCTTAGGCATTCATACTATTTACCTGAAACACAAAGAGAAACTATGGGAAGGTTTTAAGCACAATTGAATATGATCTCAAAATTCCACCTAGTGGCCCATGGCTAGAGTGAACTACTATGAGTCTAGTATCTAGGAGGAAATGTGGATTGGGATAGAAAAGCTGGAGGATTTGAAGGTCAGGAGCATTCTTAATTTGGGGGGATGGAACATAGCAAAACTCTTCAAAGGCATTAAGAATGATCCTACATAGAGATCCAAAATTCTTCAGAAGATGGAGCAGGAAGGACCAGGATGCACACTGAGGAATTACATTTTGGTAAGAGAGAGGGAAAGTCACTTGCAGCCAAAACAAAAAAGAGGAAGCTGCAGAATAATTGAGCTTTGAGAATCTGATAAGGAACAGATTAAGGCAAGGGGAATATTGGCTAAGGGTGCAGGGAGATGATTTATAAGAAAAAGGAAAGGTATGATTTATAAGGAAAGGTATGAAATAATCCAATAAGAGGCCAGGAAATCTGTTTCAGTTAGGAAACTTAGCAGGGCTGACACCATATTTTTGTAACAGGCTAACAGGTGCAGTGCCCCTGTACTATGCTCACTCATCTAGGCTTCTTGTGTGGCCCCCCCAAGGCTGGTGTGTTCCCATCTTTTTGCTGGAGAGCTGCGCACAGGCTGCTGGAGCCCACTCCATCTGCTCCTGACTGTCAGAAGAGCTGGGGGAATTTGGTGTCTCCATGTCCGTTCCTCATTGCACTAGGCTTCCTTGTTTCCTTGTTAGTACAGCTCTGAGATGGGATGCACAGAGCTCTCTGTGGGTCTTGGTGGCTTCATAATTGGCTTCATGTCTTTACTATCCCAACCCCACCTGCTCACTATCACAGGTGAGTCTTCTATAGGAATATAAAGACACTAAAGCCAAAGTTTCTGTTGACTTTAATTTTCTTAGGATAGAATTTGTGAGTTGCCAGGCCGTGTACAGAAAAGCATCCAGAGGTGGAGATGATTTACATAGTCCCTGAAATTCTCAGATTTCCAAGATTCTTCTAGAGTCCACATGGGGTAGGGGGCTTCACTAGATAATTTCACAAGATCACTGAACATTCTCAAAGACATTCTGAGAGACCCAGAACACACACAAGGGATCTTGTCTCCTGTGTACATGTCAAGTTGTAGAAGTGGAGGATAATTTAAAATGTGGCTTTAAGAAAGGTATTTTTGAAACATATTTCTACATATTAGTGATGCCTGACACTCAGGTAACATATGAGCCTGGATGCCCATTTTATAGATGTTCAAGGTAGAGGGAGTTTCTCAATGTCAAGGCAGCCCTCATCAGAGCAGACAGGACAGAACAATCATTATGTAATAACCACCATGGATTGTTTATATTCCCACCTCCTTAACTCACCAATGGCCTTCCTGAACCAGGGGCCACTTCCATCCAGCTGGCATCCCCAAGGTCTGATCTGAAAAGCAGGAAGGACTCATCTGTACCCTTGGGAAGGCTTGTCTGTACACAGACAAGCCTTAGTCTCAAAGACTTCTAGAATGCTCCATTGCAAGGGCCTCTCCACAATATCTGGATATGATATTATCACACAAATCCATTTATATTTAATTATGAGTGCCTTGGCATGAACTTCTTTGGATTTATCCTCTTTGCCAAATTTGGAAAGATTTCAGCTATTATTTCTTCATATACTTTTGCAGTCTCACTCCGTTTTCTCCTTTTAGAATTCTGATGATAGCCCTTTTGTTATTATCCCATGGGTAACTGAGATAACCCTTGCTTTTTTTTTTTTTTTTCCTCTCTGTGATTCAGACTGAGTAAATTCTGCTAATCCGGTCCTTTTCAAGAATATTATTCTATATTTGCTATCTCTCCTCTTCTATTAAGTTCACGCAGCAAACTTTGCTTTTTGTTGCATTTTGTTTTGTCTGTTGTTTTGTTTTTTGTTTTTGGAGGAGGTTCAATTTTTTGTTTTATTCTGTTTTATTTTGATTTTTGGTGACTTTTTTCAGATTAACAATCTGAACATTTTTTCTTTTCTTTCTTTTTTTTGTCAACAGTGCAATGTCTTAATTCGTTTCAAGAGAATTTCTTACTGCTGGTGAAAACATCTTTATGGCATTTGCTCACATAATTCTTGGGATTGTCATTTCTCGTATACATTGTTATATTCTTTGTTCTTGGTATTATGAATGATTTTTCCGTTGTCTCCTGCACATTTAGGATCCAATGAGACTCTGGATCTTAATTGGTCTTTATTTATTAGCAGGAAGCCCCCTGCTGAGGAGTAGAGTTAGGACCATGGGTGTCTGTTCAGCTTCCCTCTTGTCCTTCTCCTTATGGGTAGGTGGGAAGGAAACTCAACTCCTTCCTCAGCTGCTGACAACTTTCCTGACAAAATGGGGAGCAATTCACACTCACAATGGCTCTGAGTGAGAATGTGAGGTCAACTTCCACTGCTGATGCCATGGGAGAAGAGGACAACAGAATGCCAACCAGTCCCACCTCCCCCCAACTTATTCTGCCTCATTGTTTTGGTTGAATATAGTTTGTCAACTCCAAAATTTCTGTTAAGAGTTTAATCCTCATTGTGAAGTACTAAGAAGGTGGAAACAATTATCCTTAAATTTACAGGTTGGGCCATTGGGAGGTAATTAGGTTTACATAACATCATTAGGATACGAAAAAAGTGAGAGACAAAACACACACACGTGCACAAACACATGTGCACATACACACATGCATACACATGTGTACACAAACATGTACACAGGTGTGCACGCATACATGTACACTCATGCATGTGCTCACATACACACACACACATTCTGGACAGAATGTGTTGAAGACCTCAACCCCTGGGGATTCTGCCATCAGGGAGGCCATTGCCAGTTGCAAGCCCTTGACTTTGGACCAGAACCCTGAGCCAACATAACCTCTTTTCTTAATAACTTATCCCGTTTTATATTGTACGACAGGTAGAAAATGGACAAAAATACTCGTTGATGCTGGTGGGAGTGTAAAATCAGCTCCCCTGAGCTAAGTGTTGCCCATGGATCGGCAGTGGGCATCACCCAGGAACTTTTTAAAAGTACAGAATTTCAGGGTCCACTCAAGACCTAGGAAGTAAGACCTGATTCTAACAAGATACCCAGATCATGATTCAGGTGCATATTAAAATCAGACAGCCCTGATCTCAAATACTTCCAATGATAAGTGAAAACCCATGACCAGTCTAAAACATGCACAGTTACAATTACTTCTCTGCAAACAGTGTAAGGAATCCACAGGTCTCAGACACCTCCCTATCTAACAAGGCTTGTCTTTGGCTGAAGACACTCCAAAGGTCAGTTTCTACCTGTAGATGACATGTGTCTATTAGAGGTTAATGAACCTCTGCTCCCATTTCAAACGATGACAGTTTTATTAAAGATGAATTTTCAGTGAGAACGCTTCCTTTGAAATTCAGTTTTTACTTTTGGAAAAACTGCAAATCCTCTAACAAAAGAAAGAAACATTTGAACAAAATATAAGTCTACATGCATCAGACCTCTGAAGCATGGATGACTGTGCCTGTCACCATTAGTCCTTACGTGGCTTTTCATGCACAGTCAGAAATGGAATTACTCATATCCCCTGAACCCTTTCTCAGATACATAGCAGTTTTCTCATGCATGAGAATAAACAAACATATTTCTGGTTATCCTCTCTTTGTGTGTGTGTGTGTGTGTGTGTGTGTGTGTGTGTGTGTGTGTAGGGGGTAATCTGGAAGTATTGAGATGAGAGCATTTGTCTCTGGGTCATTTTATGATGCTAAGGAGATTTTGGCTGACTTGTAGAAAATTGTTAGGGATGCAACTAATTGTCTCTTGACATGTAAATCAGTTTTGTCCCAAAGAGGACAGTTTTGCCTCCACTTACAAATTTGTTTTCAATACTCCTAGCATGATCAGCACTGGAGTCTCCTTTGACCACTTTCTTCATTTGATGCTATGTAAAATAATATGCACAGGTCCTTGCAATGCCATCTCTGCCCACATTTGGCCTGGTTTTTGATTATGAAGTGCCTTGTAGGCATTCCAAAAACAAAACATATTTTTATCTAAACACAAACTCTGAGGGAAAGAATGGAATCTTGATGCCTAGTCAAGGATGTCACCATAACAGTGTTGCATATAGAAGCATGCTCACCTGACATTTATAGGTCTTTAACTCTCCAGCAGAATGCTCCACACCCCAGACCCCCACCATTGCCCCACAGTGTCTGTTTAGGATTACAAGTCACACATCATTCTTTTAACCTTCTCAAGGTCTTTGGAGGGAAATTCACGCAAGTATAGCAGACATGCAGTATGGCCTTCCTTAGAATGACTTCTTTGACATTTTCATTGCCTCTTGAATCATGGTACCTGATGCATCTTGTTAAAATTCCAGTTCTAGCTTGAGACAGATAACATTTGATAGGCCTCGTAGTCTTGGATTTAAGAACTGTCAAGTGCACCCTTCCTGTTTTTGTTACACAAAGAGCTCTGCTTTGTATTAAGCTCTCTTTGAAAGTATTTTGAATTATAAGAAAAAAATCTCTGACTACACAGAGAACAGATTGCACAGAACAGTATTGGGTTTGTTCTGGCATACCTAATTCCTCTTTGCTCCTGTGCTTGTAAAACATGACTGCAGATGTCTAGGAGCAGCAGTCAAATAAATCATGTCAGGAAAGTTCACACTTGATAACCCTCATAAGCCAATTATCTTCACCCCTATGCCTCGTGCTCAAATGTTTGAAACGGTGCTAAAGCAAACTCTCTGCCCATAAAACCATGAAAAAAAGCAGGTTTTTGGGTTTACGGTGGTAAGACTTTTAGAACCAGGCTGGTCGATCTCTAAGTACCACGCCACGACTTCTGCTTGCAGCAGCAGATTGCCAGGAAACTGTAAGAAAGGAGAGCTGAAGAGCAAGACTTGTACTAAACTAATGTCTTTGCACAGGTTGGCATAGGAGGGCCTGAATATGCTGCCTTCTGAAAATAATGAGCCACAGAGAAACTGCAGCCATAAGATTTGAATTAAAGCTGCCATTGGCTACTTGGCTGAATCAACTCTCCTGTCTAACAGGTGCTCCCCACATCACCTCCACCCTTCTATTAGCCTCCAGAAAGGTAACCTCTGCTAGAACACCTTCAGCATGCTCTCAAATACCTGTGTCCCAGTTCATCTTTGTGTATATCGTTTTCTTCTAGTACCAAACTCTAACCTTTCTGCAGCAATGTAGGATTACTTCCCTTACTTAGTGTTTTGTGTGGTCCAACTATGTGCCATCCTCTGTGCGGACGTTTTTTACCCAATTGAAGAGTGCACAAGTAGACCTTCTAATTGGAACAGGGATTCTCAGTTCTCTTAGGGTCCTGTGTGCTTTGCACAAAGCAGTAGCACATTTGGTTTGTGTCTTGGCAATTCCAGGCCTGACTACTACCTCTACTCCCACCTCTCCTTTAGAGCTCAAGTACAGGATTTCCTTATTTGTGAATGACTTCATCTAGTCCACCTTTTCAAACAAAGGTAGAAAATGAGCTCTGGGTTCTACAGCATCATGCCCAAGTGATGTCACTGGACAAAAGTGGAAGATTCACTAGAAGATTCCCTAGAAGGAAACTGAACCCCATGTCATGCGGAAGTGGAAGAAGAAATGTGAAGCATACTTGTCTGTCGTGTGTTCTCACCTGGGTTCAGGTATAGGCTCTGGGGCAAGTGTTGGGTTATCCTTCCATCAAACGCATACCTGTGAGCTTTCGAGAATGCACATCCAGGTGATGGTGGCAGCCATCCCTAGGTGAAGGCCCACTGCACACACAACCTCACTCTGTTCCCATGCACTGTGAACCACATTTCACTCACTCCAGGGAGAATGGCAGTCAGCTAACAGCTAGCAGTGTACTTAGCACCACTGGAGTAAGCCCAGGGAGAATGGGCAAGGCAGGACAATGAGAAAGCTCTCCACCTAGAGTCAGACATGCCTGCACCATTCAGGTGGGCTATATTCTCCTGCAATTCCAAATCTTGCCCTGGAGAGCAGGAGAGACCCTTGACCTTCAGAAGGGTGAGTGGGGAGAAAGAAGGCAGAAGATCCTTCCCCACTTTTCCATCTGATGTTTTTGTTTACTGCTTGGCAGTGTTGGCCCCCTTCACACTGTCAATGAGGCTTAACCCAACTCTGTTCTGTAAGACATTGCACACTTCCGTCCAGCAGCTGAGCTTGGAGGAGGCTGGCTGACACCCTGGAATTCAGGACACTCCCCTTGGACCACCCTCTAAGCTGAGCTCAGACTCTTCCCCCTGTTTCCCCTGGTCCACACCACTCCACCAGCTACTGCATTCCATTTCCTTCCTGCCTTGTCCTCTCTCAACATCTCATTCTGCTGGATTCATGTGTACAGTGGCTTGGCTTTTCTTATCACCCCCTCCAAGCAGGTGTGGCAGTTTCCTTTATAACAAGGCATATCCTGTCTCTTCTTATCTTTAACTCTTCAGTGGCTTCCATATCTACATCCTGCTTTCTCTAGGTCCAATAACTTTTCTTTGTTCTTTTTTTTTTTTTTAATTTCCGAGTTTTTGGCTTGTGTACTGCTGAGAACCCCTGGATTTTCTAGAAAGCTGGCTTCCAGATGCTGTGGTGGTGACAATGATATCTTTAACCTATCTGGTTTCTTTCTCTTGAGAAGCTCATGTACATTCCCCATGTGTGATCTCATTAGCCTCCAAACACCTCTGTAAACCATGCAAGTGACAGGTGTTTACAGAGAGGGCAGGGGTCCAAGTCATCTCAAAATTGTAGGGTGAGTTATGAGTAGCACAAGGCCTTAAATAGAAACTGCTGGGGTTGTAAAGCAGTTCTTTTTCCATTCAGTGGATTGGTGAAAAGTTATTGCTTTATTTGCTTTATTTTCTTTTTTTCACCAAAAATAAAAAAAAAAAACGCCCCCCAAAAAAACCTAGAATATTTGAACCACCCAGATAACCACATTCCCAAATCTCCAATGGCTCATCCTCCACTGGGAAAGGATAAATTCAATAATCATTGGCCTAGTACTACATATTTCCCATGTAATAGACTCTTCAGCCCACATGGACCTCCCCACTTTCACCAGCCCCTCACTAATTGCTTGAACTTTGATCTACTGCTGAGTTGCTCATAATTCTTAGGGTCACCTGTGGCAGCTGAATTTGCCTCCCTCAGCCCAAAAGCATGCCAGATTTACTCTATCTTCAAACCTCAGCTCAAATACTATGAAATTTCTCTTCTGGGTTCATTTTCTTATGTGTCTTAGACTTTCACACATGAATCAAATAAAATTCAGGATCATATTGTCCTTTGTTTTTAATTCTTCCGTGATTGTAGTCACAAAGCTGAGGGCAAAGAGCATGGCTTTTCACATATTTTTCCAGCCTAAGTGGTGTTCTGCTTATAGCTATTGAATAATAGACCCCATGTTTTAATAGCTCAAAATCACCACTTTTTATATTACTCAGGATTTGCGAGTGAATGAGAAATTTGGATAAAGCTGGTGGGAAAGCTCTAGCTTAGGACTTCTCATGAGGCCACAGTCAGCTTTTACCTGAAGGTTTGGTGGACTGGCCATGTATAATGGCTCACAAGGCTAGCAGGTAACACCACTGTGGAATGCAGCTGTGCTGTGCTGTCAACTAGTACGGGTACTCATGTGCCCTCCAGCATGTTTTTTTGAGGGAAATCAAATGTCCTGTATGATGGCTGGCATGGCTTGGTGCTAGGTCCCTGAGAACCAGGTAGAGGAGTTGTTTCCTAGCTAGCCATGAAAGTACCAGAGTATCACTTCCACTGCATTCTGTGGTTTACAAGTGAGTAAAAAGGGCAGCCCAGATTAAAGGGGGTCAGGATTAGATTCCACCTCTTGGTGAGAACTGTCAAGGTTACCTTGCAGAAGAATGTATAGGATAGTAAATATTGTTGCAGCATTCTTTGGAAAACACAGCTGACAAGGGTCATGGTACTTTTGCTTAATTTTCCCTTCATAAATAATACTGAATAGCTATCAATGGAGCCAACCCATACCTTGGCACATGGACAATAAATGCGAACAGAACCTAGTGATTCCAAAAGTATCTGGAGCATCTTTTTACATTGCTTTTTTCTAAACTATCGTCAGAAACCCTGGATGCTTGGTAAAAAGATTTCTAGACCTACTCCAAGCTAATCAATTGGACTTTCTATGGGCATCATCAAATATTCCTCAACTCCAGTAATCCTAAGGAGCAGACCAGAAAATTTAGAGAAAATGTTCCATAGAGGGCTGTACTAGTTGTCTATGGTTATGTAGAACACACCTCCAGTACTCAGTAGTTTAAAACAACAAACATTTATTATCTCATAGTCTCTGTGGGTCAGGAGTCTGGGCATGGCTTGGCTATTTGTCTCTGACTCAGGGTCACTCACAGGCAGCAATCAAGATGTTGACCAGAGAGCTACAGTCTTTTGAAGACTGACTTGGGCATAATCTGCTTCTGAGCTCACTCATGTGGCTCTAAAAGATCCTCAGTTTCTTTCTCACTGGTAGTGAAAGACATTAGCTTCATGATGTATAAGCAGCTTACAACATGACAGTGCTTCAGTAGAGCAAGTCAGCTGTGGAGACAGAGAAGTGCGGGGAGAGCCATAGGCTTTTTGTAACCTAGTGTCAGATGTGAATTCCCATTCTCCCCTTTTTATTGGTGATGGATTGAACCCAGGCCCTTGCACATGCTAAGCTCATGCCCTACATCTGAGCTACATTTCTAGCCCCAACCCATCCTTTTTATTGCAGGCTGTTTGTCAAAATGAAGCCAAAAGTTCTGCCCATAGATAAGAGGAGGGGACTCACACAGGAGCAAGGCTTCTTTGGTCATTCTTTGGTCATTCTTTTTTTTTTATTAAGAGTATATAGAGATACAAATGAGAGGGAAACATTATCAAACCATCAATGACCAATGTATATATACTTAGTTATCCAGGGGCAATGCCAAAACATGGATGACCATCTTGGGTTTCACCTGTTGCAGTTTCCCCCAGAAGAACTCTTGCATTAAATGGGTATCTCGTGGAGGAATAACATCTGCTTCTGAGATGGTTCCCCTATATTCCCATTCTCCAGTATCCTAGGAGTTCTTCCAATACCCTCCCCCCACTCCTGCCCCCTCCCTACGTCTCCAAGTATCCTAGGGAGCCATCCCCCTATTACGCTGAGAATCATACAATTTGAAGTTATTGTTAGGTTAGTCGTTTAACCTACTGCTTCCCCTTGTATTCTAGCTTCCACAGATGAGAGATGGCCCTTGAGTCTCTGAGATTGGGATACTTCACTTAGCATAAGTCCTTCCATCTCCATCCATTTGATTTCAAAAGCCACAATATTGTCTTTTCTAATTGCCGAGTAGTATTCCATTGTATATATGTACCACAGTTTTTGTATCCACTCGTCGAGTGAGGGGCATCTGGGTTGGTTCCATAATCTAGCTATAGTAAATTGAGCTGCTATAAACATTGAGGAAACCACATCACTATAATATGCTGATTCTAACTCTTTTGGGAAAATCCCCAGGAGTGGGATTAGCTGGGTCGTAAGGTGGTTCCATCCTTAATTTTTTGAGAATTCTCCACACTGCTTTCCATAGTGGCTGAACCAGTTTGCAGTCCCAACAGCAGTGTAGTAGTGTTCCTCTTTTCCCACAGCCCCTCCAGCATCTGTTATTGTTAGAATTTTTCATTTTTGCCACTCTAACAGGAGTGAGATGGTATTTCATTGAAGTTTTGATTTGCATTTCCCTTATAGCTAATGATGTAGAGCATTTTCTCATATATTTGTGGGCTTTCTGGACTTCCACTGGAGAGAAATTCCTTTTGAGTTCTTTAGCCCATTTATTGATTGGATTATTTGTGAGTTTGGAGTTTAGTTTCTTTAGTTCTCTGTATATTCTGGATATTAGCCCTCTGTCCGGGATGTAGCAGGCAAAAGTTTTCTCCCATTCTGTAGGTTCTCTCTTGATGCTCTTGACTAGATCTTTAGCTGTGCAGAAACTTTTTAGTTTAATTGCATCCCATTCATTTATTCTTGATTTTACAGCATGCGCCATAGGAGTTTTATTAAGGAAGTAGCTGCCGACTCCTATAAGCTGTAGTGTTGACCCGACTTCTTTTTCTAGTAAATTTAAAGTTTTAGGCTTAATATCCAGGTCTTTGATCCATTTTGATTTAATTTTTGTGCAGGGTGAAAGATAAGGATCCAGCTTCAGTTGTCTACATGTGGCTGTCCAGTTTGTCCAACACCATTTGTTGAACAGGCTATCTTTCTTCCAGACTATGCTTTTGTCCCCTTTATCAATTATCAAATAGTTAAAGATATGGGGTTTTTCTCTCAGGATTTTCTATTCTGTTCCACTGGTCTTCAGTTCTGTTCTGATACCCATACCAAGCTGTTTTTACTGCTACGGCTCTGTAGTATAATTTCAGGTCAGTGATTGAGATACCCTCTATTTCTTTCTTTCTATAAAGCAGTGTTTTGGCTAGTCTGAATCTCCTGTTATTCCACATGAACTTGAGAATTGCTTTTTCTATACCTGTGAAGAATGCCATAGGTATCTTGATGGGGACTTCATTGAATCTGTATAAGGCTTTTGGTAGAATGGCCATCTTTATTATATTGATTCTGCCTAACCATGAACATGGAATGTTTTTCCATCTACACAGGTCTTCTGTAATTTCTTTTTTTAGTGTTTGATAGTTTTCTTTGTAGAGATCCTTAACATCCTTTGTAAGGATAATGCCCAAGTATTTCATTTTTTTGGAAGTGATGGTGAATGGGAGAGATTTCCTGATTTCTTCTTCTGTGGATTTGTTGCTGGAGTAAAGAAACACTAGTGATTTGATGGAATTGATCTTATAGCACTCTTAAACGAAGGATGGGTAAAAGAGGAAATGAGAACAGAGATTAAGAAGTTTTTGGAATTGAATGAGAATGAGGAAACAACATACTGAAACCTCTGGGACAGTATGAAGGCTTTCTTAAGAGATAAATTTATAGCACTTCGAGCATACATCAAAAATCTAGAAAGAGACCAGATTAATAGCCTTATGCTTCAACTCAAACGACTACAAAAGGAGGAACAGTCCAACCCTAAAACCAACAGAAGACAGGAAATTACCAAAATCAGAGCTGAAATCAATGAAATTGAGAACAAAAAAACTGTACAAACTATCAACAAAAATAAGAGTTAGTTCTTTGAAAGGGTTAACAAAATCGACAGACCTCTTGCCAACCTCGCCAAAAGGAAGAACGAAAGGAAGCAAATCAACAAAATCAGAGATGAAAATGAAGATATCACCACAGACTCATCCAAGATACAGAAGATTATCAGATCATACTTTGAAAACTTATACTCTGCCAAATTCGATAACCTGGAAGACATGGACAAGTTCTTGGACACACAGGACATCCCCTCTTTAACACAGGAGGACATTGAAAACCTCAACCAACCTATCACAGAAAGTGAAATTGAAACAACAATCAAAGCTCTCCCAAAAAAGAAAAGCCCAGGTCCGGATGGATATACAGCAGAATTCTACCAAGCCTTCACAGAAGAACTAACACCAATCCTCTACAAGCTCTTCCAGGAAATTGATAGAGCAGGAACACTCCCAAACACTTTTTATGAAGCAAACATTACACAGATTCCAAAGCCCAACAAAGACACATCAAGGAAAGAAAACTACAGACCAATTTCCCTGATGAACATTGATGCAAAAATCCTTAATAAAATTTTAGCTAATAGAATGCAAAAACACATTAAAAAGATAATACATTATGATCAAGCGGGCTTCATTGCAGGAAAACAAGGCTGGTTTAACATACGCAAATCAATAAATGTAATTCACTATATAAACAGAATTTTAAAAAATCATATAATCATCTCAATAGATGCAGAGAAGGCATTTGATAAAATTCAACACCACTTTATGCTCAAAACTTTGGAAAAGATAGGGATCAAGGGAAGATACTTCAATTATGTCAGATCCATTTATTCAGACCCATAGCCAACATTATCCTCAATGGAGAAAAACTGAAAGCATTTCCACTGAATTCAGGTACTAGACAAGGCTGTCTGCTCTCCCCTCTCTTATTCAATATAGTCCTTGAAACCCTTGCCAGAGCCATCAGGCAAGACAAGGAAATCAAAAGTATTCGTATAGGAAAAGAGGAAGTTAAGTTATCTCTATTTGCTGATGACATGATTCTATATCTAGAAAACCCACTAACATTGGCCCGAAAACTCCTAGAGCTTATAGGCGATTTTAGCAAAGTAGTTGGTCATTCTTTTGTCATTCTTTTGGTCATTTTTTGGTCATTCAGGGATGCTGAAGCTGGATTTGGGTGTATCTCAGCAAATAATTGGTTGCAGCAAACTAAAGGGATAAGCAAAGCAGGGGACAGCTGAGTGCACACTTGATTGGTTCTGACAACAAAGGGCTGAAGGAATCTGGCAACGAGAAGGACCACAGATTCCATGGAGTCTCAGACATTCTCAAAGTCTCAAATTACAGTGAATTCTTGACAAAGGACTTACATAGGCCAAGAGGAGAGAGACACAAAGAAGAAGTCTCATTCATTTCATTAGGACCTCTTCCACCATGGGTGGGAATGTTAGTGACATGGAAAAATGGACTTCACATGTTGGAGATAATGATCCTTCCATCTCTGTGTTAGAAGGCTACTATGTAATGAATATATATGGTCCAAGCACCCATTTTTTTCTGCATTCTAAAATCTATCCCATCAGTAATTTGCTGTTATAATACAATGAAGCCAAATTCAACTCTAACTTGACCTCCTAACCTAATGCTATAAGCAACAAATAGCTTCAAAAAGAGAAACATTATTAGAGAGACAAGGGACATGGGAGTCAACAGAACGGGTGTTCCTAAAGACCTGACTAGTTTTGATTTGAGCAGTTCAATCTCATTGCTTCTTTTGAGAATCTGCAACAACATGAAAAATATTGTTATAATCCCCAACTAGGAGAGAAGCAACTCAAAATGATTTATTCAAACTTTCTGAAGATAGGTGAAAGAAAAAAATAAAGATCAGATATAAATATAAAAATGTGTAAGAACCCAAGCAATCTAATTTGGAAGAAATAAACCAAGAACAAGGTTTTGTGTGTTCTGGACTATAAAGGGAAACATTAAAGGAATATGGATTTAGTTGTGAAAAAGAACTTGCTGCAATGAGATTTCTTTGTAAAGGAAGGGAGAATATGAAAATAAGTAATCTATCGCCAGTTATAGAGTTAATAAATCAAGAAACTAAACCCATACAACTAAACAAATGACAGGATTCCCATCTGTGGCATAACGGAAAAACACAAATTTCAACCAATAATTCTGCTGAAAAGAATATTTAAAAAGAATAAAGAAAAAGTCATAAACTATGTTCATCTAAACATATCTGTACAGGGATTCATATGTCAGCATTTATATCCATAAATGTCTTTCCTCTATCATTATGTATTCCTCTATAATGGCTCAAAGGTATCAAAGAGCTAAGACCATGGTGAGGAAAATTCTGGAATCCAGCAAATCAAGCCAAACACTTTAAGCTAATTTTTGTCCTCAGGAAATTCCAAATTCTAGAATCTGGAGTTCAGAGACTATATTATAGTCCTACAGACCTGTGACCTTATAGAGACAAAGTTATATTGAGGCATTCCAGGAAATCTCACCCACAAAATAACAATAAAAAAGATATTCGTGATGTCAAAGAATTATTTATCCTTCACAAAAGCAGCAAGACTACCCAGAGTCAGAGGTAACTGATGATTTGGGGATAGTTAAATATTGCAGAAAGTGGAAAATAGAAAAGGAATACAATTTGGTTAACAAATTCTTTTTTATAGCATCAGAAACAATTTTTTAAAGTCTTTTTTTATCCTAAAAATTATGACTTGCTTGTTTTATTATGTCCATCTACTATTTTATATTAAGCTCTTCTGTAAAATCCTCAAAAATACAAAGCATACCCAAACAGGTAAAAATCAAGGTAAAGACATTCATAATGTGGTAGGAGAGGCAGGAATTTTTGCTGTTTCCAAATATGTTCACTGCCAAGTCCAAACAAATGAATAAAAATCTTTTGAACAATACAAAATGATAGTATATGGAAATAAAACCTTAAAATCCAAAATCACCTACGTAGATGATGTAAGTGGAGAGTGTAAAGAAAAATATAAGAACCTGGAAGAGTATCTGGCTTTTTTCAGGAGATCAAGTGGAAACTACTCTCAGCCAAGAACCCAGTTCCTACATCTGTCTGGACACAGAGACAAACAGGGAAAAAAAGTCTACCTGCCTAGGAATGGTGATGGTGCTGACATGACTCTGTGATGTTCCTCTGGACTATTTTTTTCTCTTTTTGTGCAAATATTAAGGCCCTTTTTGCTTTCAAGGAAGTAATTCTGTATTTTTATGTAACCAACATGTTTTGATGTTAAATCTGCTTCAGTAGAACAACAAGCACTAAGCAAAGCGAGTCTTGCACCAGGAACGCACTGACCAGTGAGTTACATGGGATTCAGCACAAAAGGGACACAGGATCACAGCGCTAAAATTCATGGAGCACAGCTCTTGATGTGCATCACAGGGCACTGAAGGAGAAGAAAGCCAGGCTGCTGGATGCCCCTCACCCTTTTCCAAGCTCACTCAGACACTGCAAACCCAGAAAACTTCTCCAGGACCGTCCCCTTGTAGCAAGAGCAAATTGAAAGGGGAACTTTCCAGCACAGCAGTTGTGAAGGTGCTTCAAGCACGGTCCATCTCAGGGGCTGTGTTCCTCCTGCATGTGGGCTTTGTCTTTGGGAAGAACCAGTAAGAAAGTGTAGGGCATGGATATTGACCTTGCTAATCTTACTGATCATGTTCATCCATAAGAACAGAACTCTTCCTTCAACCTGCAGTGCCCAGTGGAACTGCCATCTCTCTGAAAGACCTTTCATGAGTTGCAAACTCCTCAGATATTCTCAGTCAGTATTCAACATCAGGATCATTCAGGTCACAAGAGTTCTTATGTGTGCCTTTTCCTCTTTGACTAACATGGGTATGTTAGCTTTCCATTACTATAAGAAACACTTGAAATGGTTCACTTATAAAGAGAAAAGGTTGATTTAGGCTCATGGTTTAAGAGGTTTCAGTCCATGATTGGTTATCATCATCACTTTGGGCCTTTAGTGGCACATCTTGGCTGGAGTGTATATCAGAGCAAAACCACTCACCTCATGGTCAGATTAAAAAGGAAAGAGAGAGAGAGACAGACAGACAGACAGACAGACACCAGGGTCCCACAATGCTTTTCCAAGACACCCACCAATGACCTGAAGACCTTTTACTATGCCCCACCTTTTAAAGATTCCTCAGCTTCACAATAGCAGCAGGCTGTGGGCCAAGCCTTTCATGCATGGGCCTTTGCGGGATGTTCCAGACCCAACCGTAGCAATGGATCATCTCAGAATGGACAGGGCTTCCCACCCACCTCTTTTTCACATGGCTTGAATTATTTACACCAGGCTGGATGTTGCCTTGGCCACAGAGGTACCAGGAGTGGAGGACACTACTGAGTGGTCAGAGAGCACTGCAGCTTTCTCTGAGAAGCAGGCAGGCTCTCAGCCCCACCCCATCACACTCCTCTGTCCTCTGAATCTAGTCCAGCTGCTTTGTGAAAGCCTCAAAGTGTCCTTCAATGTCTTTGCCCATTGTGTGATATATTATGCTCAATTTTCATTTCTTCTTTTCATCTGAGTACTTGACTTCCTTCAAATACGAAGCTCAAGGTCACTTCAGTTTTAGGCTGATAAAAAAAATTAGTTCCATATGTGCCTTGTACTTTGTCCAGCAATCCACAACCAAAGATTCAGGAATAAATGTTCCATCCTCAGTGAAAATAGGTCAGTTGAGGATTGTTGTCTGGCTCCTTGACAATGCTGATTTATGCTGGAGGTGCCTTTCTGCTAGTTAGAATGAGCAGCTGAGTCAGAGGGTAGTAAACTGTGTGAGTTTCTTCACACCCAAGGATAGAGAGAATGCTGTTCCTTAAACCTCTTATTCCCAGGACATACCTTGCTTCATTCACTGCCAAGTCCAAAAGGATTACTGGTATCATAGCATGGAACCAACCACATGATTGGGCCAGGAAGTAAGATTAAGGACACAGAATAGCTCCACCATCCAAGACACCCTAGAGTTGCCCATGTTCTGTTTCATGCATAGTTTGGAAGGAAGACATTTTATAGCACCCTCAGCCATTGTTATGGTTTAGATATGAAGTATCCCCTAAAAGCTCATATCTGAGAAAGTTTAGAGATTAAATTATTGGGTTATGAGTTTTAACCTAATCAGTTCATTAACTCTCTGATAGGTATTAACTGGGTGGTAACTATAGGCAGGTGGGGTGTGACTGTAGGAGCTGGGTAGATGGCATTTCCTTAGGGTTTATATTTGTATGGGGTGAGGGAAGCTATCTTTCTCTACTTCCTGGTGGCCATGTTCTGAGGCACTTTCCTCTATCACACCATTTCTCCATGATGTTCTGCCGCACTCAGGCCCACAGCAACAGAGTTGGCAGCCTACAAACTGAGACCTCTGAAAGTGTGAGCCCCCAAAATAAACTTTTCCTCCTCTAATTGTTCTTGTCAGGTCTTTTTGTCACAACAGTGAAAGAGACAACTAAAACAGCCATTCTAAAGACAAGTGAAAGGAAGAAACAAACTTGGAATAATAAAAACCTCTACAAGCCAGGGTAGGAATATCTCTGTGCACATACACTTGACTGGCTTTTGTTCTTTTGATGAGGTAATGGGATGAATGTACTTGAGAAGTGATACAGCACCATAGAAACAGGAGCTCAGATGGAAATTCAGCAACGGGTTTGCTGAAGAGCTGGGCTCCAGTCCCAGTTCTGCTGGCTCCTGTGATCTTAGGCCAGCGCGGTACAGCCTGCACAGCCCCCAGGGTTCCCAGAACTAGTTCTCCTGGCTTCACAATATCCACCATGATGAGTCTCTCAAATGGGCTCTCCACTCCTCTTGGCTTTAACACTCAAATTCCGAACCATCCTCCATTTGCCAGCTGCAGAGTTCACAGAAACAAGTGGTGCTCCGCAGAGTATCTCTCTAAGTGCTGCAAAGCAGAGCACATCAGAATGGTCACATCTCCAGTCTCCAGTGTCCTTGTCTTTCTTCACAAAGGACAAGACAAGAAGCAACATCAAAGAAAGGCTCAATCTCAAAAGCCTCATGAATTACAATTGCTCCTTTGGGTTGGAAGCAGACTTTGACTGTGAAACATTTGCTTAATCAGGCTCCCTGTTAAAACCCATTTCAGGGGCTAGCGTGGTGGCTCAATGGTTACATCATTTCCCTGGCATGTACGAGGATGCAGATTGAATCCCCAGCGCCATGTACACAGCAAAGTGTCAGAGAAACAAAGGCCAAATGAAAAACTAAACAAAATTGATTCTCTCTCTCTCACTGTCCCTCTCTCTCTTAGAACAGACCCCATTGGTCTCTTGTCTCTCACAACTAATTGTTCACTGTATGTACAGCTCCAGACCACACCAGGCCCAGGATGATTTCTCCCCAGGTGAGACCACATGCAGTCCATGTTTATGTCAATAAGATATACGGAAGGTAACAAATCAAACTTCCATGTGGATTCCAACCAGTGTAATGGACCCCAAAAGAAGAATGAGGGCCTTGCTGTGTCATGCAGAATAATGGTCAAAAGGGCATCTGGGTCCAGGTATTTCCGCTATGGACAGAGGTCCTGGGAGGGCTAAGCAGGCAGTAACTCCATCATAGACAAGCTAACAACATCAGGGAGTTTGTGAGTCTGAAAATCTTGACCCATGGATTGTGTGGTGACGTGGCCTCGAACTTGGTGTATAGAGATATCTCCAAGATACTTCATGGAAATATGCATCAGCGGCCAGCCTGTGTTGGCATCAGTCTCCCCCAGTCCTTTCTCCTTTACTCCCCTTCAAGTGCTGTGTATTTCTGCTATGCTCAGGCAATCAAAACTTCCTTACAATGCAGATGGTCATTGAAGCAAAAACCAATAGGCACTTGGAGTTAATTTTGTTAAAATCTTGTAAGGTTGCTCAAAAATAAAATAAAAAAAAAAAGAGTCAGTGGTGAGATACAGCAACTCCTGCATGGAAAACAAGGGTAAGGAGCCCTCCAGGGAGAGAATGTTCAATCCAGTTCCTCTTGCTGGAACCAAGTTTCCTGGAGAAGAACATACTGTCCAGAAAATGCCTTGTAGAACCATTATACCCTCCTTGATTTGTAAAGGTTTCCACCCATTCATTTTTCCCTTAGAATAATGACAGATTTTCCATTTCAGGCTGTGGAATTCCCAGATAGAAGAAGCAGCTCTGAATACAAATTCCTAACCAAAAGCCCTGTCTAATGACAGGGCTTCACCCTTCTGTGGAGAATATCTACAGGAGCAATGGCCAGACCCAGTCAACGCATGCTGCAGAATAGGAATGTGATCCATTCACCACAGGCTTTACAGGAAATGCACCAGGGACATTTCCTCCTTGCAAGAGCCCCTTTTTAGAAATTTTTCTTGCTATCTGGCCACTTGTCAGCAGACAAAAAATAAACTTCCATCTTAAATGTGAATACTGTGTGAATGCCAGTCTTTTTATATTCTGGTAATAAGGAAAAAAGAAAGAAAGAAACAAAAAGGATAGCCACCGAAGTCACCATGCATTTAAGCCAGTACAAGCATTTGTGGTTCATGACCTGTGTAGTTAGGGAAAAAAAAGAGAGAGAGAGAGAGAAAACATTTTGTACCAGCATGTGCTGAGACTGGACTGAGCCCTGCTTTGAGGACAATTTGATCAAAGAGAAAATCCTTGATTTCTGTTGTTCTGTTGGTCCCACTTCACTTGACATGTGTCCCATCTGTTTCACAAATGGGCTTGTAGCTCTATAAAACATGAGAGAAGAAAGAAGCAGCCTGCCTATCTTAGGATCCAACTTCCCTTCCCTCCTCCAAAGGCCTAAGTGTTCTTGTCCTTATCACCAGCAAACTACCTCATACCTCAGGCATTCTCTGGGCTGTGAACATTCTCTCCTCTTCTTTACTTACTTCAACTGTCCCCTGAAGATTCATTTCCCTATACCCATCCCCAGTGTCCTCACACCTCATTTTCAGAGGTTGGGCTGGAGTCTGCTTGAAGACACTGGGCTGCTCTTCCAGATGGGTAACCTTCAGCCTCCTGAAATCCTGTGGCTCTTGTCCCATTCTCTTTTGATATCCATCCCATTCTTCTCTACCACCCTCTCTACCTCAGTGACAGCTGCCATCCCTTCATGGCTTTGCCTCACTCCCTGAAGATTAAGATGCCTGCCTCAAATTCTCCCTCCCACTCAACATAAACTCAATGTGCATCCTGCAGCCAATCTCCAGGCTTCTCTGTGTGTGCATTTTCAGAGACCCTGTCCTCCTCTCCATGAGGCTGTTGGCTGACTCCTCATACTCTCCTGTCATCCTTCTCTCAAATCCCATGTCTGCTCATACTCTGTCTCACCTTATTTTGTCCCTTATACATGCATATCCTCAGGTCATAGAGGCTTTGCACAGAAGCCCAGAGTGAGTTTGCCTTACAGTTGTGATGCCTGTAAGCCCTTTAGTTACAGATATGGTGAGTAGGTCAATGGACATAAGTATTCCATTAAAACAGAAACCATGGGAGCTAGAGCAGTGGCATGGTGGTTATGGCACTTGCCTGGCATACGTAAGTACACAGGTTCAAACCCTAACACACACATACACAACTAAGTGTCAGAGCAATGAAAACCATGTGAAAACTCAATAAGAAATGATTCTCTCTCTCTCTCTCTGTCCTTCTCTCGAAAAAAGAAAAAAAAAAAAAGAAAGAGAGACCATGTTTGTTTGTTTGTTTTTCATGGTAGTCCCTAATGAACAGCATTATGTATTATTCCTATAATTCACAGGCTTTTTGTAAACAGTTGCTGGAAGATTGTCTAGGATGCCCCACATAGATGCAGGACTCACACTATGGCTAAGTTAATGTGAGTACTGCTGAGATCGCTGCCCTCATCATCCAGCTCCAAAGGCCAGCACGGAGGACTCAATAGGCCTCTTCCCCTTTGTACTAGATGCATTCAAAATGCAGGTCAACCCATCTCTGTAGATCATTTTCACAGTAAAGGTGGGCAGGGGTTAAGTGGCCTCTGAACCTATGAGGTTTATGAGCAGTTTTATAGCTAAGGATAGCTAGGTATCACTGTGGCTGTGGAACTCTGGGATAACTCCACTCTAGAAAGCAAAGAGTCCGTCCATGATGTTAAGGGCAGAGCAGGAGAATGAAGACTGTGGGCAGAAGGGGTCTAGAGGAGGGGTCTCACGTTCCACGCTGGCTCCAATCTGCCATTTAACCTTAACTAAGTCACAATTTCCTTCTTTGAGCTTCAGTTTTTCTATGTGAAAAAACAAGCTTTCACGGTTTCTCCTAACTACATTCAGTACGATACACAAACCAAGGAGCGTTCTAAAACGCATGAGAAACCATTAAGTAGAGATTAATCAGAAGAAATAGGTGACAACAAAGGAAGTTTCAGCACAAGATGAGTGGATTCACACAGACACGCCTGGCATGACAAATCTGGTACAAGGAATCCTAAGTATCCATGTCCTAGGGTCTAATTTTGTTTTGTTTTGCTTTTTTCTCTCTGTGACAGCTTTTTAATACCAAGTGAGTGTTTCATTCTTGTAGCCACCCGATATTGACAAGGAAAAAAGTAAAGAAAGACAATGGGTAGCTGAGTGAGAAAAATGTAAGAATGTTGAGAGGTGACCCCTCACTTCACATCAGTCTTTCAGTAGCCCCTCCACACAGTACACTCAACATGCCACGGGGAGCCTGGCTGGTGGTGGGAGGAGAGAGGGGGTGCCTTGCTTTATCAATGACTAGCACAATCCGTATCTGACTTACATCCACTGATTGCAACCATGGACCCCTCCCTCAGAAAGAACACCACCCAGAACCCCGGTCTGCTGAGAAACCCATCAGAAAGAGCTGACTTCACTGGCTAACCAATTAAAGACAATGAAGGCCAAATGCTTGATCGATGATACCACACACAAAAAAGGCCTGAAGTGCACACGATGAAGTACAGGCTTCCTCTTGCACGACACTCTCAGTGCATAGATAATGGCTGTCCAAGACCTGTGTTAAGGTTTCCAAAATCATGGTGGCCACCAGAGAGCTCAAGGAATGAGGTTGTCTTTGAGAAAGAACAGGAAGTAGGGACCATGAGCTTGAGTTTGTGGTTGCTCCTCCTTGTTTAGAGCCACAATGACTACACATGGTGCTTCTCCGTGGTCCTCTCCTTTGCAACTGCACCCATGCCTCAGTATTAATGCCCATTCCCTTTGTTTCCACATCCACTGCAAAGAAGTCCCAGCAAACTGCTCTGGGCTATTCTGAAATGTTCCCAATGTTTCCATCAATACATATTGCAATTATGACTTCAGTTTTCTATAGTAGTGTATGTAATTTGGTGAGGCAATGATGACAATGCTATTATTTATTGCCCTAAGGCATGTCTATGCAGAGAACATGTTGCCCATAGCCCCTGTTGATGAATCTCCAATGCGTGAGACTTACTTAGTCTCTTTACTTGTCTATGCCCCATTCACCAGTAATGACAAAAGTATATTTTTTTCCTTTGTATATACCCAGAATGCCTACCAAGGATGTACCCAACAAGTAAATGATTGGACAAGATAAAAATACATAGGTAAATCAGTCTTTTATCTGCAGAAGGAAACGGTTGGACAAATAAGGCCACACTCTGGTATTAGCCTCCTGGGAGGCTGCTCTCCTAGAATGCACATGCTGTCTTAGGGCAGGTGGCCTCTGTTAAGGTTTAGATGTGAGATGTCACCCAGAAGCTCATGTGTCACATAATACAAGAAAATTTCAAGGTGAAATAATTGATTTATAATAGCATTAACCTAATCAGTGCATTAATCCACTGATAGAGAATAACTTGGTATAACTATAGGCAGACAGGGTGTGGCTGGAGGCGGTGGCTCACTGGAGGTACACTCTTAGGGTTTATATTTTGTCTTTGGTGAGGGGGAGCTGGCTCTGTCTCTCTTGGCTTCTTGACAGCCATGTCCTGACCTGCTTTCCTCCACCACACTCTTCTACCATGGTGTTCTTCCTCAAATTGGGCCCAGTGTAATGGAGTCTAGCTATCTATGACCTGAGACATCTGAAACCGTGGGCTCCAAATAAACTTTTCCTCCTCCAAATTCTTCTTGTTGGGCTTTTGGTCACAGCAGTGACTAAAATACTTCACCTGAGGATAAAAAATGACTGAACCCCAGGTCATCAAGTATGTGGTCTTGTCAGCCCTTGCTGGAACACTTCAAATAATATGGAATTTGGTTTTGGATCTAAGTCTCAATCTGTAACATATCACATGTTTATTGCAACAAGGACAAATACTTCTCAATTCTTGATGGGTTTTTTTCTGAATGCATCCCCATGCATTGAAAGTGTCATAGCAGCACAATAGCTGTTGTTCACCCTGTGCTGAGCAAGAGCTGCAGCTCACTGCCACTGTCCATCCTCCAGAGACGATCGCACAGCCCATTGCTAGCCCAGGAGAAGGTCAAATTCAAAATTCAGAAAATATCTTCAACTGAATGTGGATCATTTTCAGATCATCATGAAGTCAAACACAACTCAAGCCACCATATGCTAGGAACTATATTTATTGTTACCTTCCAGATAAGAGCACTATGCTAGATCGTAGGGATAGAACAATGAATGGATGCAGGCAAGCTCTGAGGGCAACTGCTTTCTAGAGCAAAGATTAGTATTAGGAACAAATGTTAGATCAGAGAGCAGAAAAAAATACCAAAAGAAGAAACATGTTCATGTCTCTTTGAGACAATGAGGAGAGAAATGGAATGAGACATTTACTATATGAGACTTAAGAAAGGCAGACCAATGAAGGACGAAGGAAAATGTGCTACAAGGAAGGCTTCCAGGTTTCTGTACCCATAGCTAGATGTATAACAGCAACACTCACTGCCAAAGAAAATGTGGAAGAATAAAAGGCTTAAGGGGACAGCCTATGATTTGACTGTTAGGCATTAAAGCAGTCTTCATGATCACTCTAGGATGATTCGAGTTTGGCCCTGAGATACATGAATTTGAATCTCTGGGAGTTAGCCCAGTAATATCAACTTTTGTATATTTTGTAAAACATTGCTATAATTACCAGTAACCAAAATCCTCAACTTAAAACGAGATCAACAACAAAAGTGTCCATTACCCCACATAGCAAGAAGTGTGGCCTCAGAGCCACTGGCAGGTACATTAACCTCACCATGATATAAAACACACACCATTCTCATCCACCTTCCCAAGCACCTCCGTTCAAGAATGCTAGGGAGGCAGGATGGCCACAGCGGCCAAGGCTTTCTCTCTCAAGTCAACTACCAAACAGAAAAGATCAGCTATTCCTGGACCTCTCTTATTAAGAGTAAAAAAACAATTCTCAAAAGTCACTCAGCAGAGGCATAGCTACATCTCAAACGATAAAATCAGAGCCCATTGAAAGAGACGTAAATTACTGTGACTGGCTTGGATGAACTAGAGCTTATTGCCAGCTTACATAAGAGGGTGGACCAGTCTGGAGCCCTGACAAGGAAGAGTGAGGAGATAGTGTTTGAGCAAAACTAAGAGGATGGTCCATCTAGGGAGAGTATTCTGAGCTAGGAGTGGGGGAGAACTTGAAAAATGTCTGGATTTATTACTGGTCTTGGAGGTTAGCTCTCTGAGGGATTAAGTGTACGTACAGTCAAAGCATAAGAGGAAAACAAGGAGCAAAGACAGATCAGGTTTCGTGAAAGATGCTGTGCTCATTTTTACAGAATGCTGCTAAGCAGTCAGGAAAGACTTGGGGCTCATTTGTCACCTGAACCAGTGGTGTTTTGATGGCATTGTGCAGGCAGAAGGAGGGTTACAATGGTGAAGAAGTGGTTGGGAAGTTAAAAAATGGAAGAAGTATGGGCAACTTTTGTAAGAAATTCCCATAAATGCACAGTAGCCATAGAGTTTTATATTTTTCCTTGTGTTTTTGTTTTGTAACTGAAACTTGGTCATGCTTCACATTTTATGGCAAGAGTCCAATTGAAAGGAAGAAGGTGAGTATTTTGGAAGCAAAAGGGATGATGAATGGGGTCAGGAGAGGGGATAAAAGTATTTGGTAGTATTTGGAGGAGAAGGGTTGGGATTGGCTTTAGTAGGAGGAGGGCAGCTCCTCATTGGACAGTGAGGGGAGCAGAACAGACTTGGAAAGTAGACATGGGAGCCAGTTGTTAAGCAGATGATCTTTCTGATATTTACTTATAGGTTGTTTTACTGTCTGGCTACTTCTGGTTTTTTTTTTTTCTGTGAAGGGGATGTGAGGTACATTTACATCACACGTGATAAAATCAGATCAACATACATGACTCCTATGTTTGGATGAAAGGTGTCCCCCAAAAGCTCATATGTGAGATAATTTGAATAGGCTGGGAGAGGAAATGACTGGGTTATAAGAGAATTAACCCAATCAGTGAATTAAAACCCTGATAAGAATTAACTTGGTGGTAACTGAAGGCAGGCAGGGTGCAGCTGGAGGACATGGGTCATTGCGTGTGTGCCTTTGGAATATATATTTGGGGAGCTGAACTTAGTTGTTCTCTCTCTCTCTGCTTCCTGGCATGATGCCTTGAATTGCTTCTCTCCACCACACTCTTCCACCATGATGTTCAACCTCACCTCAAGCCCCAAGGAATGGAGCCAGCCACCTATAGACTAAGACCTCTAAAACTATGAGCCCTCAAACAAACTTTTCCTCCTAAAATTGTTCTTTTCACGTCTTTTAGTTACAGCAGAAAAAAAAAATGCTGACTAAAACAATGAAGTAATCAATTCAAGCTGAAAACTATTGGGTTCCTCACTAGGGCTCCAAGAAATGTCATCCCCGTTTCCCACTGAAAGTTGTAAGCCCTATGAAAAATAAGTCAGAGGACTCAGAATTTGGAGGACTGCAGAAGCATCACATTTATTCCTGAGAAAGCTGACTTTGACATATGAAGCATCTCTGCAGCCAGCAAGGCTCACTGATTTTGATCCCAAGAACTTGGGGACTTTAGGAAGCAGTGTGACTCTGTGCTAGGGGAGCCATACCAGGACAGCCAATCCATATGAGGTAACCTACAGTCATAAAAGTGGAAAGAAGTCCTCAAGACCTGGGAGGAGAGGAAAAGTTTGACTCCAAAATCTCTGAAATGGTTCAGAATGTATTAACTAAATTAACTCAAAGACCACTCTCTGGCCAACACAAAATATTCATTTCTTGATCTGTTTTTCTTACACTGATTATATCCACTATCATCCTTCAATATAATGTACCAGGAGTCCTCAATAATATTAAATGGTAAAGTTAAACACCCCAAATTATATGCAGAATTCTAGAAACATTCCAAATTTAAAGGAACATTTTTTTTCCATTGTCAAGTTCCCATGAAGAAGTTAAAGCCTCTGGTAATTTCAAATTCAAAGACCCAAAGAATTAAAGATGAAAATCAATGTCTTATCCTGGTAAAAGGATAAAAGTCCAAAGGAATTAAATCCCATCCCTGTTTTCTCACTGGGCTTTGCATCAGGACCATGGCTTCTGAATGCCTAGATAGAGTTCTCATTTCTACAACCTGGGCTGACTTCGGGAAAATTATTGATCTCTCCAGAATCAAATCTCTCATATGGTTCCTTCGTTAAAGAGTCCAAGAGTGCTTAGGATTCACAAGATATTCAGGAACCAGATGTAGTAAGCCAACCCACTAACAGCCTGCAGAACAACGTCCTGAGCAAACTTGTGTTCCAGAAACCTGTAGGTAGCCTTGCCAGAACACATGGCAGCACATGTCTGGCACCCAGCTGGAGTCTCCAGCTGTCTGGAGGAGTTCAACGCTTGGCTGTCTTGCAGGACAAGTCAACCAGGAACTTTCCACCTTGTCATTTCCAAAGGACCTGTATTGTAAAGAAGCATTCTTTTACCTACAGTTGAAACTTGGCCTGAACCAGACATCCTTAAGAAATTAATGCCTGAGGGCTGGAGACGTGGCTCAAATCCCAGCACCACATATACACCTAAGAGTGGGAATACAAAAACCAGATGAAGAAATGCAATGCCTGAATAAGACAAGGTACCACCTACCACTGAGGCCAGCATGATCTTAACCATGATTATTGGGAATCATAAGTTAGGATACTGTGTAAGTTTAACCATAACCTAACCCAATGGCCTCTGTGAGTGCAGCCAACATTGGCCCTGCCCCTTCTGCTCTTCTTTCTCTCTGAGCTGCAGAAGAACTGAGCATCCTGAAACCCTGCACCTCCATGCCTCCAATGAAAACTATTACATAAGGTGGAGATGGCAAAGTGCCATTAACATAAGGCCTGGTGTTGCAGCCTTGATACGTTTATACAACCAGCCATAGGCTGACTTACATCACAAAGATTAAAAAACTAAAATGCAGATGCTAAAGTACATAGTGCTTTGTACCCAGACAGCAGGTGTTAAAATCCCATGGGACTTTGCCCAGAGTTTTGATGACTTAGATGGAATGGACAAATTGCTTGGAAGATGCAAACTCAATTGTGGAGAAATAGATCATTTGAATAACTCTATGTATGTTAAAAGAATTGGGTTAATAATTTAAAACAATACACAATGGAAAGCAAAATTCCCAGATACTGATAAACAAATATATGTTGAGACCACTGTAGACAACGTCAAAATACTAAAGTTAATTTTTCCCCTATATGCCAGTAACAAACCACTGGAATTTGAAACTTAAGATAATCCCATTATGATAGCACAAGGCCTGGAGATAGATCAATGGTAGAGCACTTGCTTAGCATGTGCAAGACCCTGGGTTCAATCCGTAGCCACACATACACACATGTGTAAACACAAATTGTACTGCTATAATACAAAAAGAAAGAAAGAAAGAGAAATGGGAGAAGAATGGAAGGAAGGAGGAAGAAATAAAGACGGCAAGGAGGAAGGAAGGTAAGCGCAGGATGCATATGCAGAAAATTATGGAATGCTGATAAAATAAGTTAAAGAAGATCTTAGTAAGGGGGATGTGCTCTGTGGTTATGAACTGGAAAACAACATTTTACAAGAATGATCTATAGAGTCAATGAATTTTAAAAATGTTTTTGCTGGGCAGGACTTATTTTGTATGGAGGTATAGTTTACACACACTACTCCTAAGAATGTAATTCTGTGAATTTTGTCAATCGTGTAAGCTCATATTACTACCACCAGATCGAGCTGTAGAACATTTCTGTCTCCCTAGGAAGCCCTCTGAGGAGGAGGGACAGATGAGTGCCCCTGAGGAGGGTGGTGGGAGGTTGTGGTCAGAGGGGTCATGTGTAAGCAGTTGGATTTACTCTAGGCATGAGAAGGGAGAGGGAAAGACTTTGAGGAAGGAGTTGCTGAGCCAGTGTTAGAAGAGAAGTAGATCCCTTGGCTGTTAAGTGGGTCAGCACCCCCACACCCAAGAGGTCCTTCAAGGGCCCAGGGCTCACATGACAGTCAGGAGGCTGAGGAAGTATAATAAGGTGAATTAGCTGCCCATCCTATCAGAGGTCATCAGGAACTCCACTGTGTCCTCTGTTCTGTAGGACATAGTCACTAGAGCAGCTGTGATCTGGAACATTCCAGTACTCCGGGGAGTTTAGGAATTCTGCATTTGTCCTGGCCATTAATTTTGGGCAGGACAGGTGGGCAGTCTGAGAATCCCTATGAGGGTGGCAATAGCAGGATGTGCCCATGGGCTGGAGTCCAGCCCCCACCCGCTCTGAGGCTGAGGTTCTTCTGCCCATGCACCCATATCCTTGGTAAAGGGGAGGTGCTGCTGTCTGAAAGTAAAGCACTAGATTTCCATGATCACCCTTTTGAAAATAATCAAGCATGGCTGCTTGCTGTGCTTATTCTCAATAAAATGAAATTTCTTTTGGCAAAGGAAAAATTGCTCAGTACCTCAGCCATTTGGCCAGTGAAAATCACTCACTTGGCCATGGTTGCAAACACTCTGAGCCCTGCTCTTCAAACCATCTCCAGCTTCTCAAGGTTAAGTGTTTTATCTTTTGTTTGTTTGTTTTTGTTTTGTTTTGCTTTGTTTTCTCTCAAAAGACATGATATCTATGCTATAGCTATGTGTGACATTAACCATTTTTAGCTAGAAATCCCATTCTTCTCATTCTCCAAAGGTCTATGAATTCTGTTGTTAGAAAAGGAGGAAGATTTGACTGAGAACCCTGTTGTTTCAGAAAGACTGTAACTTCCCTTGCCTTTTGAAAATCAGCAACAACTCTATTTGAACTTTTTTAATGAGGCTTCAACCTGTGACCTCTGGATCCTGTGTCAACAAGTCTTCCCTAGTGAGCATCTGGAGGGCTGGAGGGGGGAAGCAGGTGGGGGGCTCTTTTCTCCAGTTCCAGAGCAGACTGCCTCTACTGAGCCTGCTTCCATCAGGGCCCATACAGCAGGCTTTGAGCCTATTAAGTGCACAAATTGCCAAAAATCACACCATCTTCCTCTCTGCTGGATGGTTCTCCTATCTACACACCCTAAGAATGCAAGATAAAAATTTCCAGTGAAACTCCCAATATCATCTTTTGGGGGAAAAAAAAGCTCTCTTGAAATATTTTATGTGTGTGTGTGTGTGTGCGTATGTGTATATATATATATATATGTATATATATATATATATATATACATATATATATATATATATGAATATGTTAAAAGAAACTTGCATCTGTTCTAAATATGCATAGACTTTTCCTTGTCATTGACCATTAAATAATATAAAATAACTATTTCCATAACATTTACATTATCTTAAGTATTATTGGGAATCTAGAGATGATGTAAAGTATCTGGAAGGATTTGCATAGGTTTTATGGAAATACACCACTATTTTTTAGAAGAGACTTGAGCATCTATGAATTTTAGTATCCTCACAGGCTCCTGAAATAAATTCCCCACAAATATTGAGAGACAATTGTAAATGGAAAAAGAATGCCTGGGTTTTCACACACTGAACATACGTGTGGAACCAGCACTGCAAGAAAAAGTAAGGCATTCACAGTTCAAGATCTTCCTCACGTCCCTTTCAGTCACCATGCCTGAGGGTGACAGCTGTCCTGACTTTTAACAGCAGTGTTGGTTCTGCCCGTTTGTACTCTCTATAAACAAAATCATAGTGTCTGCGCTTTCAAGATTGGGTTCTAGAAATCTCCTTTTACTATTCAGGCATTGGGGCACATGCCTGTAATCCCAGCTATTAAAAAGGCTAAGGCAGGAGAATCACAAGTTCCACGCCAACCTGGGCAACTTAGTGAGACTCTGGGTCAAAATAAATTTTAGATAAGGGGCTGGAAGAGATGCTCCCAGGACACCCACCCCTGAGTACCCCACCTGGAGCCAAGCCAACATACCCAGCAGCCACTTGGGACCCCAAGGAAACCTCAATTCAGAGAAAATGAGGAACCAAACTTAGAAAGGTTCACCTCTAACCCACAACTCCCCTACCAGGGAGCCCATTGACAGACAGCAAGTTGAAAACCTAGAAGAAATTATCAACAATCTATTACTAAAAGGAACAATGAAATAAAAGAAGATTTAATGAAAAGAATAAGTGAGAAAACTCAAGAGATAAAAACTCTATTATGAAAGAAATAGACATGCTGACAAAGGAAGTAACAGAGCTAAAATCTTCAGTCAATCATATCAGAGGGAGAAAGAAGATGGCGGTTATCCCAGGGACACTGACCCCGTGAAGCTCCCGAGAGTCAGCACAGGCAGCGCGTTGGCACGTGGATTCCCACGGTAGGACGATTTTCCCTGAACAGGCAGGCATTGCCTCCTGCTAGTTCTTTGACCCCAAAGGAAAAGTGAAGAGCATTAACCCAAAAGAAAAAACAAAATGAGGAAGCGGCTGCCAAACGCGGCCCCCCC
>PVKS010008977.1:20556-65967 GCA_004027875.1 Aplodontia rufa | reverse complement strand
AAAAAAAAAAAAAAAAAAAGAAAGAAAGGGATGTTCTGCTTGCTCTCTGTTGGAAATGTGTGTGCATCAGCATTTTTCATAACTCTGAATATCTTCAAATGATCAGGGAAAAAACCCATAAGAATTGATTGATTGGGTGCTAAAAATAAATTTTAGCAAGTAGACAAGTTTGCAAATATAGAATCCGTGAAGCAGGAGGATGAACCCTTTTTAGGGTTCCTCCAGTGACAAACACCTACAGAGCATGTGCATTCCCACCGAAGAGACTTGGAGGCTTCGCCCGAGGTACCTTTCCCCTCCTGCGTCCAAGTGCTGCTTTTCGAACTCCCAGTTTTTGTTAGGGGCATAATCCCATTCTACCTCTTCAGCAGCGATGTAAAAGGTTCTTATCATCCCGTACGGCTGCTCAGAAGGGTCCCTGTTGCCACAGCTGTTCACCTCATATAGCTGACCCATGCCTTTGTTGAAGTGTTGAAGGGTGACACAAAACACTTTGAAAATACCTGAAAGAGGAAGGGTGTGGCGTTGTGCTCAGTACTTGGTTTTGTTGTTATTGGTCTGCTCTCAGCAAACCTACACATCTTATTCCAAAATCAGTAATCGTAAGGTGGACTTTTAAAGTATGGTCATTAAAGTATTTTAAAACTAGACCCCAAGAGGTCTAACCTGCCTTGAACACATTTATTTATGGAGGAAAAAATATCATCTGATATTAACTTTCAAGATAAAAATAAAACTCATAATGTTACCAAGAAATGGCTTCTCTGGATCTTTTCTATTACACATGCCTTCTAGAAGACAGTCATTTCTGGAAAATCACTGACAGGTATGACAATCTTAGTCCAGCCTGGTTTATAAAGAATTAATTACCCATAAGATGAATATCCCAGACAAAGCTCAAATTAGGCCACATTTCTGAAGTCATGGATTTTGCCCTGAAGGATTTCACAAATTATAAAGCACAATAAAATTGTAAGACATTATTATTAAAACGAAATGTATTACTTCATTAAGGGCTTGCGCAAAGGAGGTTCTCATGTCCAATGGTAGGGTTTACATTATGCAGGGTGGAAAGAAAAAAAATCTTTTAGATTTCTCTATTTAAAATCAACAATTATGTCTGACTGAAAGTTAAGAAATTTTTTAAACTGATTTTTCTAGAGGCATTGGTATCAGGCAGATATTTCCTAATTTAACTCACCATAAAATCATTTAGAACAAAATTATCAAAGTTATTAACTCTCATAAAATTCCTGCAATAATAGATCTTCCCTTCTTTAACTGACTTGTTAGTGGTGACTGATTAGAGTGCCTATCTTAACTGTCTTTACTACAAGAGTTTCATGAAGTCTTGATATACATGTCACATCAAATATTACCACATTATCCCTTCTAGATGAGCAAAAGCAGTTGCTTCAAATGGTACTCAAGTACCCCCATTGGACAGGACCCTCACAAGGAAGGGTCTTTGCAAAAACACAGAGCAGACACTTCTGAAAGGCAGACTTGAGAAGACCTCCATCTGCATGTGCTCTTCCAAGCACATCATGATGTCTGTGTTCATCATGGTTCTATAGCCAAGCGGTTATCTTCTCTAAGAACAAAGAGAAAGTATTTGAGTTGCAGCCCACCATATGCTCTGCCCACTTATGAGTACTCTTTTCATTTTATTGGCAAGGAACAGGACTTAGTGAAATGACCAAGATTTTAGGCAGTTACAGATTTATGTTTAATAGCAAACGAAACCAGAAAACATTGTTATGAAGTTTTTCTTAGAAGCCTGTGGGACATATAAGTAAGGACCAAAGCACTGGAGTAAATCTCTAAAATTATTCCAGCCAGATGGAATAATTTGAGAGCTTATTTCTATAGATTAAAATGATTTGGTTGTGCTTGACACTGTGGCATAGGCCAAAGCAGGAGAATCGCAAGTTCAAAGCCAGCCTCAGCCACCTAGTGAGGACCTAAGCAACTTAGCAAGACCTTTTCTCAAAATAAAAAATAAAAAGGATTGGGGGTGTGGCTCAGTGGCTAAGTGCCCCTGGGTTCAATCCTCTCTACCCTCCTCTCTTTGGTGTTGAAAAGTGCATTTTTCAAAAAATAACATTGTGTCAAGACATCCTGTGGTTTGGGTGAATCATATTTGATCACCTATTTTAATGTCCAGAGGTTGAAGACTACAGGAAATTTATAAGTTTACAAGGCAAAGATTACAGTGCTTCTAGTCTCTAGTAATCCTTGGGCAGAGGTTTTAAAACAAAAACCTTAAATTATTAACTGATGACATTGAGGCATCTAAACTATAGCTCCAGTGCAAAGAAGCTCCATTCATAAATGAGACGCGGTCAGCAAGTACTCATCTTGGGTGGCATATTGGTTTCTCATAAGACTGATGAAAAAGTTGGGGTGGAAACATATATTGGATGTCCATTGAACTTCCTGTCTTCACTTTTCAACTGGCAGCTAGCATATCCTCTCATATGTTGCTCTATATTTTTAGTGAATATGCTCCAATTATCTAATTAGCTTGGAATCTTTAAGGGAAGAAGTTCCAGGTATTGGCATTTTTACAAGAACCTCCCTGGACTGCAGATAGAATACAGTTTTCTCCTCTGGGAAAATCAAGGGTGCCTAACTGACTAAAAATAGAGAGTTTCCCCAAATAGCTTATCCCAGGGCCACTAGAAGCCCAAGGGAAGGGGTGCCAGGCTGCAATAATGGCTACACCTGTAGCTCAAGAGCCTATAAGCATCCAGTGGGCTGTCCAAACTTTGGAGTTGCTTCAGGGCAGCAACTCAATGAGAACAAAAAAACATCCTTTCTGAAGGATGAATTTTCATGTATATGAATCAATAACATCTGGGATTTGTGTGGCCAAGTCATTTAGAAAGCACCCACTTCTGCTTGGTGGATGTTGTCTCTCCTGTCCTTTATACTCTGTTTGGAAACTAAAATCACCAGGATTCTCTGCCTTAAGTAAAAACCATATTTGTTTCTATACCTTTCAAAGTGCCCAAAGTCTGTAATTGGTTCTGGGGGAGAAATATCTGAGGCTGAATAAGAATTTGGTCATCTAAGATGGACCAAGCAAGTTTACCTGCATGGTCTGGCTGCATGTATACTGTTGTGGACACGTGGGGAAACACAGTCAGGGAATCACGGTGAGTCCCTCGTAGGTGGATGGTGTTCCCTTGAAAATAGATTCCATGCATGTCAGTGTCGGTGCCCATTCCAATCAAATGCCAGGAAACTCTGTCCTTTTTGCACATGCTTAGGCCAGGCTGATTGCCATACATATAGCCATTAACCGCTAAATGAGAGGAAGAAGATCGTCAGAGTCCATCATAATTACATCCACACACTGAAACCACACCACCTTAGTGGAAGATTATCAGGATGTTCGTCAGGAGATTTCAAGTGTGCAAGTGCACAGACCATCGTTATCAGAGAATAGAATTAGGGAAGAAGCCACATGAAGTCCAAAATTAATGATGAGGAATAAAAATATACTAACATTATTACAAATTTTAACAACACATATACAAGGACACTAATTCAATAAGGAATAAATCAGGTTTTTTTGCATTTGTTTCATGGCATCATATAATACCATTCATTTTAGATTTTACTTTTATCCATCATAAAGATCATCATCCTTAATAAAAATATTTATTACTTCAGTTTCCCCCAAACTATTCTCTAAAATTTTTGATCTAAAAAAAAACCTCTTTTGAGGTTTTTATGTTGTCATCTCCTCTGTTAAATGTCTCTTCCTTGGTTGTTTATTCTTTTAACTCTGCCAGACTCTTATTTGCCAATAGTTGTGCATCTGATTCTAGAAGTTACCAGACATCCCTTTATTCATTTCACAGCATCTGCATAACTTAAAAGATTTTCAACAAATTGACATCATATTTGTATGTCTGATCATTAGAGAAGAGTTTTTTGTGAGGGGGTAATGGAATGCTAAGTTCATAAAAAAAAAGTTAGCTGTTAAGAAAATAAGCTTGTTTTATGGAAACTTGCTTCCTTGCACCAATAAAATAATCGAAGGGCATTTAACAGTTCTTTAGATATGAGCACCCTCTGTGCTTCCAGAGTAACAGATTGACTTTATAGTTTACATCAAGCTCAATCCATTGACAGTAGCTATCTGGATCAAGGTCATGAGAAGAATTTAGAAACAATATCTCCACTCTGTGAGGATGAATGTTCTGATCTAATTTATAGCAACGTCTGGTGGTTAAATACGCATACTTATGTCTCAAGTGCACATATTTGATGTCCCTTAGAGAGATAAATATTCTGTCCCCTTCCGACGTTCTACCAATGCCCAGAGTAGGAAAGAACAGCAAGGTTATGAATGACCTTCTGGTATAATCTTGCTGTCAAATAAAATTACTTTTCATTCCTGTGTCTGCGGAACTAGTGGTGCTTGGTAATTGTACTTAAATCTGGGATTATTAATAGAAATTTCAGGAAGTCATGGGGCTTCTGAGAAGATCACATTTTCTGGAAAAAAAATCTTGATAATGCCTTTGCAAATAAATAATCTAAATCTTGTCCTTTGAATGTTAAAGAGAATTAGTGTTAATCATGGTGCTAATTAATCTAGTTCTTGGCTAACTTGGTAGAGAACCTTTTCTTGACTTGGTACTCTTGTTTAAAGCTTTCCTTTCCAGAACATTCACTTGTTCAGCAAACACCTTTTGAATATGGACTATACAATAGATGCAATTCAAAGCATTGCCCCATATGAGCAACAATGTTAGTTTTGCTGCTTCCCTCCACTGCAGGCAAGCAAGACTGAAACGAAACATTGGTTTATAATTAATTATATTAAGATATGTCATTTTCCTTGAAATTTGCTGTAAGAATTACATATCCTGCATTTCCAAAATACAAAAATGAGTTTTCTATTGCTAAACCAGGTTGGGGATTAATTTGACATGACCCATTCAGTTGTTTTATATTTTCTATATAATGGTCTCTCTGGTGACAAATTTATTTTATAATGTGGATTCCCCTAGGAATTACTGTTTCCCCATTTCCAGCTCAGTCCCCACTTTTCTGACTACTACTAAGTTCAGAAACAAATTTTCATATCTAGCTGTAGTAAAAATTTTCATAGATGATCTTGAAAATTTATTACTCTGTGCTTTCCATTGGTCCAAGACATTATTCTGTTGGAACTGAGCATCATGGACCTCAGGAGTCTAAGATCTAGTTGCTGTGTTTCAGTTATAACCTTGGACTTTTGGGGATTCCTCAGCTGGGAGAGAGACTGGGGGCTATTTTTAAATTCTTCCATAATGTTTTAACAGGCTAGATGCTATGCTCGGTCTTAAAATGAACAGTTCAGCATCTGTTATATGACGGCACTTGCTTTAGCACTTTGTCATCTGCACACTCTTACAGGCACTGAGTTTGGACTCTTGCTCATTACTCTGTCACCTCAGGTAATCTGCTCAAGACTAATAAAAATCCTGTGTTAGTCACAACCAATTACCAGGTGGTTTGCTATTGTAACAGTTGATATACAGTCAGACAGGGAGAATGAATTAAGTCATTCCTTCCAAATGAAGGTCTTGGCTAGGAACTACTAGTCTTTTACAAATGAGCCTTTTCAGGCGTCATTTAAATTACTTGATTAGGATACTTTGCCATGTAAAATTACCTCCTATTATCCCTTGGGTTATCAGACTGGATGTTATTGTGAACATGATGGAATTTTGTCAGTATTTCATGTCTGAAATACTGTAATCTCTGCTACTTCAAATTCTGTATTGCTTGATCAAAGACTGATAAGGTGTTTTAGAAGTGATAATTAAGTTTCATAACAACTCTAAGAGATACCTTGCAAAGCTGAAGGTATGAAATAATTTACTTTGTGACCAAGACCAATATTCAAGAAACCAAAATGCAGATGGTTAAAACATTGCAAACATGCTCACTTCAAATGCAATTAAACCTTTGGTTGGCAGGAGGAGAAACCATTCATCATACCATGCATTCGGTTGGATTTCACAAACTCTTTGTCTTCCTTGTTAACACTGCGGGGACGCCAGGTAAACTTCTGAATGTTTTCATCCATGTACCTGCTCAGGTTCTCATCAAAGACTGTGAACAGTAGGTAAAATTCCTTGTCTATTCCTTTCTGTAGAAAAGAAAGAAATGAATACATAAAACAAACAGCTTGCAGCACTGATCCATTTTCAAAGATCACATGAAGTGTCAGGGTGATCAGCATTAACCGTAGATTGACCAGGTCATTTTGTAAGTCAGGATCCCCGGCATGACTCTGATGAGTTCACTTGACACCCAGAAAATGCGTGTTTCCTTATATCCTGTCTCCTCCCCAGGTGATTTCCTGCAAGGAACTGTGTCCCTGCTCAGAAACTTTTCTGCACTGTGATACCGTTTTTATCAGGCTTCTTGTCATGATCATTAAAATATGGTCTTATAGCATCTGGCTGTGTCCTATGACATCCTCTCGCTTCTGGGAGAATTTAAGATAATTTATTGGAAAGCAAGGCAAACACCTCTTTCCATGCTCATCTTTTCACCTGCATAGATGGACTGACTCATAGTAGTAGGTATTTGTTTGTATTTTGGTACCAGGGATTGAATCCAAGGCACTGTACCACACAGCCACATCCCCAGCCCTTTAAGTTGCTGAGGCTGGGCTCAAACTTGCGATCTGCTCTCAGCCTCCTGTCCCTGAGGCTGTTTTTTAATTTACATCTCACCACGCCTGGCTATGTTTCTAAAGTATTTATTACATTGAAAATAACTTTCTGTTTGGCCAAATGGATTTCTCTCTCAACCAAATTCTAGGTATGACATATTTCAGATTATTATCTTTTCCATGAATCTTGCATAACTGATCTCACCATAAGTGGTATTTGGCTTTGGCAACAACTTCCACAGACTTTAAGTACTTCTAGCAAACCTCAAAGCGATCACTGAATGGATACAACAGTGAAAAAAAAATCAGAAATATTTTTTGGCACTTAATCTCTTGGGCTCAAGTATTTAACTTGTAGGAATCAAGTTGCTATTCTGGGAAAAGGACAGTTATATGCGCAGAGTCCTCGCTCTGCCAACCTTCACTACCTACTAGTTGTATTTCCTGGAATATCAATCATTCGACATCTCTGAGCCTCAGTTTGCTCAGGTTTGAAATATGGATGATCATTCTGCTTTCCTTTATATTCTTGGTGAGGTACAGGGCAAAGACTCAGCTTATTACACATGCGAGAGGCATTTCCAGGATTGCTCTTTCAATCAGGGAAATGAAAATCTGAGATGGAGCAAGATGCTTTGTGTTCCCTAAATCTAGAAATTCCTTTGGGCCTGGAAGTAAGTCCACACAATGCCAATACTATAAAAATACCATTTAAATAAATTGCCTTGCAATTTCTGAATGGTGATGTAATTGGTGAAGTAAATGGTTGAATGACTGGATATTCCTCTTTCCACAAATGTGTATAATATCAGGTAGATATAGCTTGAAGTGCTATGCTTTACCCCACTTTTCAGTGAGACCATGCAAGCCTCTAATTTGGGACTTGCAAGAACTTATCTAGACAGACTTTTCTTCCTTTAGTCACAGTGTTTAACTTCCAGTTTATGATAGGCAATTACAGTGTTTACCATGTTGATCCCACACTGAATGCTCCAAAGGTTACCAGGAGTGGCCAAGTGTGAGGAACCTTGTCCAAAAAGAAGAATCCCAACTGCATTCCATATAGATCTCTGAAGATTCCAGAATAAAAGCAACACACACAGTGTGAGGCCCAGTGAATTCTAACAATAATAAGCAGGTTCCTGGGTGGGCATTGGTAACTTTGGAGATTTAGAACTTAAATTTACAAAAAACAAAATAAAATAAAACAAAACCCTCATTGTGTAGAAGTCAATTTCAAGAGAAATTGCTTTCACAGCTGACTTTTCACTACTATCTCATCTCTAGCCATATTGCTGATCCCTCCTACATAGAGCCCTGAGAACTTGGTGGCCTACCTGTGTCCCATCAGCATTGAGAACGCCCTTTTTACAGACTAACAAAGGCCCTACAAGGCCAGAGCTAGTGTCCTTGATTGGCTCAACTGCAGAGAAGTAAATGTAGGTCAGGCAGGGGGGGTCACCAGCAGTTGGGCTTACACCTTCAGGCACCGTCCACCTGTATGTGAAGGTTTCACCTGGCTTAACATGTGCGCCTGGCTTCAGAAACCCTGAAGATAGAAATCAAATGGTTACTCAAAGCAATAGCCAAGAACATTAACTTGTAAGACTGGGTCTTCAGCCCTGAGCATCTCCAGCTGATGACAGCATATTTTTTAGGGCAGCTATTTTTTCTACTAGAAGAGACCATTCTCATGCTCTGCTGTTTTATGAGAAAGAAGCTTAAATCCAAGGATTATAATCTTTGTAGATTGTATTCTTTTTTTTTAAAGAGAGAAGGAAAGTGAGAGAGAGAGAGAGAGAGAGACAGAGACAGAGAGAGCCAATTTTTATTGATTTTCACATAGCCTTTGTTGCTCAGACACTTAGTTGTGTACGTGGGTACTGGGGTTTGAACCCGAGTACTTGCGCATGCTGGGCAAGCGCCATAACTGCCAAGCCACTGCTCCAGCCCCCTTTGTAGATTGTATTTTATTTTTTACTCAAACACCAGGCATAGCAAATACTAAAAGAGTGACAATATGCTATTCAACAATTAAGTGCAAATCCATAAAATATCAATGAGTAAAACATACTTGTTAAATATGCTTGGTTCTATAGAAGATATCCAAAAAAGTTAAGCAAGAGAATTATCTTCAAAGAACTTGAAATCTGGGAGATTGGACGAGGAAATAACCCTCATAATTACAAGACAGAAGAAGTAAGTGAATGTTCAAGGTTCCTAAGTTGACAAATGGCAAATTCATACTAAGGTCATCTGATTCCAAAGCTTGTGACTTTAATTCTCACATTGTATTGCCAAAGAACACAGCAAATCTCTTCCACTAGACAAGGCCACAGATTCATTTTTCATCTTGTCCCAAGCTGTTCAAAAATGTACCCAGAACATTTCCTAGGTTTAAAACATTGGAAAATAAAGCCATTTTAGTTGTCCCTGGTATTCCTTCTGTACCCACACATACAGTCATTCTGAACATTTTGACCAAGGAAGAGAGTACAGTCACAGAAGAGACTGCTGCAGCAGGAGAAGGTCAGGTTGAGTCTGGGGAGAGGGATTTGTCCCTCCATTCCTTCCTTCTCCATCCTCTCACCATTGCCACAAAGTCTATTCTCATCTAGGCCTGGACTCACACTTAGACATGAAGAAAATGTGAGGCAGCCATGATTGTCCAGTGTAGCAATGGGGACAGCTATGGAGGGACTAGGAGGTTCCCAAGAGTTGCACTGTGAGTGTCAGGGTACTTCCTGCGGATATTGGTAAAGCTGCCCCTCCTATGTGCAGAGAGCCTGTGTTTTCTGCTCTCCAAGGGAGAGAGGCCATATGCAATGGTCAGTGTATCATGCTGATTTTAAATAAATATTTGCTGGTAAATACAGAGCAAAACCCATGTGTAAGATTTGATGTTAACAAAACATTGGAAACCAGATTTTCCCCTCAGCTTTTATCAGCAGAATCCCATGCAACAGGTAGCAGGAACACTCTCCAACTTCAAAGCAGTGGAAGTGATTGTGAAAGTAGCTCACCTTGATATTTACTATATTACTGAGAGAAAAGGAAAGAAATTAACATTTCCTAAGAACTTGCTGTGGGCTAGACCCTCCTGCATTCTCTCCATTCCTTTCCAGAGACTGTTATTATCTGCATTTCTAGGTCAAAGAAAAAGGTTCAGAAAGTTTAAATAATCATCCATGCTCTTAGGACTGGTATGGGGAGGGTCAAGGATCTGGACCAGGTCTATTTACCTCCTGGTCCTTTGCTTACTCCTTCTGTTTATTTCCTAAGCCCAGGCTGAGACTTACCATCTATGTTTGGGGCTGCATCAGATGCCTTGTCATAGAGTACACCATGGGGCAAAATGCTGTAGACCTTGTCGGCTTTGTTAGCAAAGGTCACAAGCAGGGTGTCACCCACTTCTGCTTTGATGGCAGGGCCTGGGAAATATCAAGAGGAGGAAAGAGAAGAGGAGGAGAAGTGATAGAAAGAAGTGAATAGGAGTAGGAGGATCATTCTATATAGATGTATCCTCCCAGCGGAAATGAAACATCTCCCACTTCAAAACATGAGGGTGGTTTTACTGTACCAAGAATCCCAAGATGGGCTTCTGTTGCAGAGCTTCTCTTTCTCTGAGTAAAAGTTGAATCAGTATACTCTGTATATTGGACCTTCCAATATTTTCCTCCTATTCTGTTTTCCCCTTGTGTGAAGTAGAGTGCAGAATTACTGTGGAAAGACATAGGAACCTAGCTGAGGTTCTTAGCACATCCACCAAATGCCTTAATTATGGAGCTTCACTTTATTACCCATCCCACTCCCCCACCCATCTCCCCAGAAAAAAAAAAATGGCACAGCTTTCAACAAAATTCCAAGGAAGAGTCAACCAGCCTTAAAAGTCTTCAGAAGCTGGATGGTGCTCAAGCTCATTTCTCTCTTAGCAATTACCCTTCCTTTCCCGAGGTCCAGCAAACAAAGAAGTCACAGATAAACTTCTTAGCAATATTAGAGTCTCAAATTGGTTTCCTACAAAGTAAGGTTCTTTGCAGAATAAGCATTCCTCTACTTCTTGCCAATGTCAATGTGAATAGACTATGCATACAGTAAGCTCTTTGACATCTGGCATGATTAAGGAATGGAGTATCTAGTTAACCAAATCATTTAACTAATGGAGAGTTATCTTATAAATTATATACCTGAAATAACAAATTTCAAAGTTATGAAATGCAAATATATAACTTCTGACTAATACTAACATCTCTACTATCTTATTTCCATCAATGGTAATATCAAAGTTTTTTTAAAAAAAAAGAGAGAGAGAGTGAGTGAATTATTTTTATCTGGTTTTTTTTTTTTTTTTTGCTTTTCCTTTATTTATTTGTGTACTTAATGTTGGATATCAAACCTGGGATCTCAGCCATGCCAGGCAGCATTCTACCATTGAGGCTCCTCTCTAGACCAATGGTAATATCATTCTTGTAGTCACATAGACTGCCTTTTCTCTTCTTTTTCTACTTCATGCATTCTCATGCATCCTCATTTTGTAAAAATTTTGTAGCCTTTCCTTTCAACACTCAGTTTGATTTGCTCTTTGCCTTTCTTCCCACTACTGCAACCCCAGTTCATGCCTACATCATCTTGAGTTTGGAACATGATGTAAACCCTATATCTTTACACTCTGCATCCTCTATCTCACACCGGCTCATTCATTTTTTATTCTCCACATACATACTACTACAACATTAATTTCTAAAATGGTAATTTTCAATGTCATGTACCTGCCGCCAAATCTTCAACTGCTTCCAATTACCAATCAAATAAAGTTCAGAAGTATTAAAGGGCCTCTGCAATTTATATCCAGCATACTCCAATTTGCTCCTTATTGCTCTAGACAAATGCTCATTCCCCTGTCTATTTGTTATTCAGATCTATTTACTCTTTCCTGTACAGTAGGAACTAAGCACCAGCACTTGCATCTAAAATTCCCCTCTCTTCACTATTCACTTAAATAAATTTTGCCACTCTTGAAGATTCTGCTTAAATCCACTTCCTCTGTGAAGTGTTCCCTGGCTATCTTTGTTCTCTTTGAACACCCAGAGAACTCACTCTTTATGTAACTTGCAAAGGTACTTCTCTTGCTCTGTGTATACAGCTAGTTTCTCTACATAAGACTAAAACACAGTCTTAGACATCTTTGCATCTATGATGCCATCTAGTACATTGAGTTTTCATATGCCATGTTAAATACCAATTGAATATGGTCTTTCAGATTTTGGAAGGTATGCCAGAATTCTAGAAGGCTTCTAAAACACAATTTTTTCATTTTTATTTTTCATTTTATTGGTTCTTTTTAGATATATATGATATTAGAATATACAATGACAAAATTATAAAAGCACGGAGTATAACTTGTTCTAATTCTGTCCCCCCAGTATTTCCCCTCCCCACCCTTCTCTTCCCTCTACTCTACTGATCTTTCTGTTATTTACTACTAATTTTTTTAATTTAGTGACTTGTTGATGTACTTGTTGATGAGATTCACTAAAATATGTTCACATATGAACATAGGAAAGTTAATTCTGCTTTATTCATGAACTTTCTCTATCCCTTTACATCTTCCTCCATTTCCCTCCCCTTTGTCTGTTCCTCTGCTCTTTTCCTTATTTTGGGTTAGCTTCCACATATCAAAGAGAACATTTGACTTTTGGCTTTTTTGAGGCTGGCTTATTTCACTTAGCATGCTAGCCTCCAGTTCCATCCATTTGCCAGCAAATGTCATAAAGGCATTCTTTCTTATGGCTGAGTAATACTCCATTGTGTATATATACCACATTGTTTTTATTCATTCATCTGTTGAAGGGTACCTTGGTTGGTTTCACAGCTTAGCTATTGTGTATTGTGCTACTATAAACATTGATGTGGCTGAATCATTATGGCATGCTGAGTGGAGATCCTATGGATAAATACCAAGGAGTGACATAACTGGGTCAAGTGATGGATACATTCCTAGCTAAAACACAATTTTAACGCTAATTTCCATTATTCTGTTTAAGGAAAAATACTGCCCAATAAGGAATGTTGATATCAAAGAGTTGTTCATACATGGTTTCCATAAAATTTTTAGGCAAAGTTCGAGTGCATCCATTTGGTGGAAGAATGTGTGGATGAATGAATGAATGAGTGAATGAAATATATAATTAAAGAAACACAGGGTTTTCTTTTCATTGATCACAAAGAAAAATTTTTAAACACTCCCTCAAATGGAAAAACATATCATAGGGTAAGGGCAATCATTCTTAGTATCACATGTTGCTTTTTTTTAAAGAGAGAGAGTTGGGGGGGATCACTTTTATTTATTTTTTCATCTGGCCTTTCCCTTTCTGACACTTAGTTATGTATGTGGTGCTGAGGTTCAAACCCAGGTCCTCATGCATGCCAGACAAATGCTCCAACTGCTCCAGCCCTCACATAGTACATTTTTGATGCTTTCACAGAGATCTTTGCCCTTGATTCTGTAAGTTACAGGAGTTCACATTCACTTAATTAATTTTCAGATTTAATTTGAAAAATACTACATACTATAGGTGCCCAGAGAACAAACCATTAATTACGACTTAGGAGTCAGGGGAGGTTTCACTTGAGAGGCAACATTAGTTAGGCTTCAAGGGAAAATGGTATCTTTATGAGACAGGGAGGGCATGGACATTTATGGGCAACAGAGGGGGCATAAGAGCTCACCTCAAGAAAAAGAAAAAAGAAAGAGAGAGGGAAAAGAGAAGGAAAGGAAGGAAAAGAAAAAGAAAGTGGGCGACAAGAGTTCGAGAGCTCATCTCCATTATAAAAGAATCTTTTGGGCTGGAACAGTGGCTCTGAGGTTACAGCACTTGCCTGGCATGCGTGAGGATGTGGGTTCAAACCCCAGCACCACACATACAACAAAGAATCAGAGCAACAAAAGCCATGTGAAAAACTAAATAAATTTGATTCTCTCTCTCTCCCTCTCTCTTATTTTAAAAAAAGAGCCTTTTATTATTCCCTCTTTTGTGGAAAGACTTTATGCTTTCTGTTAGTTCGGTAGTTCTCGTGGTACTTAGCACTGTAGTTTGCGCATTGTGACACGGGAGAAGCAGCAGGAAGGAGGAAAGGAGCTTTGCATTTTAACTTCCCTGTCACGCTCTGCTGCTAGCTCTTGTGGCTTACCCCCTCACCCTCTTTTCAGCAGAGGCTTCCTCTTCCTGTAAAAACTAGAGATTACAAGTACCTTGTATAAGTGGCTTTTTACAAGTCCCACCCCCACAAAAAAGCTATTTATTAACCAATCAGTGTGTAATAAGAGCTAACTGCTTTGTAACCTCCCACAAGATATAAATTACTGAAGCCCCCCCTTTCAGGACTTTGAGGCATTAGCCCTCTGGACCCTCTGCAGCATAATTAAACCTGCTTCCTGAATATTCTTTGGTGTCCTTCCCTCATCTTTCCTGCAACAATAAGAGCTACTCAAGAAATGTTTGAGGAATAAATAAATTAATGAATCTCATGCTCTGAGCTAGCCAGCCCTTCACAAAGCACCAACTTCCCTACCCATTCTTAGCGGTATTCATATGAGGACTCCTTAAACTGTGATGTCGTGCCTTCTCTGCAGTATGAAATCAGAGCAGCTCCCAAAATACAAATGACATCACAAGGAGAGCCTAGCACATGCCTCTCTGGAGAGGGTCTTTGAAACACCAGCAAGGAGTACTTACCTGCCAGAGGCATTTAACTGGAGACCGCTGAATTTGTCATAGCCTAAAGGACCATAATCCCAAAGAACTTTTTCAGCTGCTATAAAGTACAGCCTCTGTTGACCCTTCATGCTCGGGTGAGAAACACCGCTTTTGCAGTTACCAACGTTGTATTGTCCCAGCATACCAGCTGCAGAACAGGGGGAAACCATAGCCAAGGTACAGATGAAATCATACAGGAAGAGACTGATAGATTTGACTTCAGGAACATTAAAATTTTTACACAGAAAACTGGACTGTAAACAAAGTGTAAAACAAAGGGTAAATGGTAAAGGAGGGAAATATTTGTAGCATATATGACAAAAGATTAATATGTAAACCACTTTTAAAAGAAAAAGTAAAAAAATAGATCTCTAATGGAAAATAGGCAAAGGGCATAAATAGATCATTCATGAAAGAAATAATATCAGCAATAAACAAATGAAAAGTTCAACAAATTAAGTTCAACCTTAATAGCAATCAAACATCACCATTTCTCATTGATCAAATTGGTAAAAATCAGAAATACTAATAATTGGCAGATGAATGGAGGAAATATCTGCTCACTGGGCAGAAGAGTAACAAGTTTTAAAGAAGAATTCAGCAATATATGTACATAGTTTTTTTTTAAAAAAAAATCAAACTCTGAGGCAGGAATTTCAATTCTAGATGTTTTCCTAAGGAAATCTTCAGACAAAATTGCAAACATATGTTAATCGTTCATAATAGCAAAAACATTGAGGAAAAACCCAAGTGTCAAGCAATAGTCTGTTGGTTAAGTACATTGCAATCTCCTCCTCAAGGACACTGGAAGTAGCTTTGTGTTCACTGATATGGAAATATTGTTATGATATATTAGTAAGTGTGAAAAGTAAGCTATAGAGCAGTACTAACAAACTGATTTTATTTATTTTTATTTATTTTTTTAAGAGAGAGGAACAGTGAGAGAGACAGAGAAAGAGAGAAACAACTTTATTTAGTTTTTCACATGGCCTTCGTTGCTCCGACGCTTAGTTGTGTACATGGTGCTGGGGTTTGAACCCGGGTTCTTGTGCTTGCCAGGCAAGCACCGAAACCACTGAGCCACCGCTCCAGCCCCTGATTTTATTTTTTAAATGACTGTGTATTCACATATGAACTATGTAAAATGGTGAGGGACATATTCATCAAAATGTGATAGCAATAACTCTGGATGGGATTATTGATTTTTAAAATCAAATGGCATATGTTTTCTGATTTTTTTACAATAATTTTTCTGAGGGTATGGATAATTTAGGAAATATCATATATCATTGAATGTCTAAATATCAACTTATATCCACAACTACTGCCCTAATTTAGTAATCTTACTACTCTCAAATGGCTGCTATTATTTCGATATTAAATCTAGATTTGTAATTCCTAGGTCAGGGTTTCTTCCCATATCTAGCAGCATGGAACGCTTTCAAAACAGGAACCTTGTCTTGTTCATCCCTGTATTCCCAGGCCAATACCTGGTGCACACTAACTGATGAACTAACTCTTGAGTTGAATAACCCAGCTGACTAAGGCTAAGATAAGCTGCACACAGTTGACAGGAACAAGAATGTGCTATTAAAAAAGCAGCCCTTATAGTTGGATCTCACACATCTACTAGTGACTGTGTACAGTTAGTAGTATCCAAATTTAGTCAGACATTACTTCTTCTGTGCTGGTCACATTGACACATGTGTTTTTTCTTCCTACTTTTACCATCTTAGGCCATAACTCCAATGCTGGCAATGCTTCTTAACTAACTTCCAGAGGCCTGAATTTCCACACAGAATCCTTTCTACACACATACATCATATTAACCTTCCCAAACTGCCACATTGATTGCAGTATGTTGCCTCATGTACCTGAGGATCTAGGAGGATGACAATTGCCTCTCCAGTTACAGTGCGACCTGACCATTCAATGCCCTTCCCACCAGGGCCCAAACTTCCTCTCCAGGTTTCCATTCATCATTTCTCTATCTAGGGTGGACCTTATGGTCCAGCTAAGTAAGGACTTCTTCTATGTTGTCCCAATGAACCAGGACCAAATCTTTCAATAGATTTTAATTGACAAGTGTTTTGCCTGTCATGGGCCACGGAGAATGCTGTATGTCAATGTCTCTGTTAAGGAAGAATGTTCTAATAGAGCAGCCTGGAGATGAGCTGAGCTGGTACAATTAGTTAAGAGTTGTTATAAAGGAAATTCAAGAATTGGATGGATAATTGGTCCAATTAGATTTTTCCATGGCTGAAATAATTATTATTCTATTTATGGTCACTAAAAGAAAACATGTGCTCTTCTCAGTTCAAGTTTCTTCTACCTGGAAAGACTTTCTTCCCTTCCTCATCTGGTCAGTTCTGACCCACATTTAAAGTTTCTCAGAAAGTCTTTCTGATTACTCCAAAGTAGTGGCTATTGCACCCAAAGAGTGTTATCTCATTATGCCTCACATTTTACTCATTTCATAAATATCTAACCATGTCTACCTACTAGAATGCTGGTCCTTGAAGTTCTGATCATTTTTTCCACCATCACCTTCATCCTATTCTTAGGCAGTTGATTAATAAATATCTGTTGACAGGATGCCAACTCAATAAGCACTGTATTTTCCTACATGTTTAATATTTAAGTAAATATAGTACCTATAGGAGTTTATTTAACAGCAAGCCCTAGATAGGCACCAGTGACTATATGGTTTTGCACCACTCTAAGCATCTACCCACAGGTCTTTGTCCTTTTTACCTTGTAGGTGATCGCTGACTTGGCAGGTTATCATCCATTTCCCAGGGTTCTTGACTATCATTTCTGTGGTAAGGAAGGTGGCTGGGAACAAGTTGATGGTATCAGTTCGATGCCCTCTGCTGATGAAGGTGTTACCGTAAAAGTAGATAGAATGGATGTCTAACTCGCTCCCCATTCCAAATAGGTGCCAGGACACGGATTCATCAACACACATTTCTGGCTCAGGGAAGTTTCCAAAGAGGTATCCATTGAGGGCTGAAAACAGAAACACATTAATGAAAGAGACTCCCCAGCAGAAGCAAGCAGGACCAGAAATGTTGGTAATACGTACTCTAGCTCAGTTGGAAAATCAGTGCACATCATTATTTCTAATGTTTTCATATAGAAATTCTGACTCTTAAAAAATATTGTCCTAGAAAGAAATGAAAAGCTTTGCACTCGTCTTTTCTAGGAGAAAAGCACCTGATAAAAATGAAGATCAGTTGGTGGAGCTGCAAACTGGTACAGCCCCTCTGAAAAGCAGTATGGAGAATCCTTAAAAAATTAGGGATGACTCCACCATACAACCCTGCTATTCCACTCCTGGGCATCTTTCCAGGGGACTTAGAATCAGCACATTACAGTGACACAGCAATATTGATGTTCATAGCAGCACAATTTACTGTTGCTAGGCTATGGAAACAACCCCGGTGTCCCTCACTGGAAGAATGGATCCAAAAACTGTGGTACATTTATACCATGGAATATTACACAGCAATTAGAAACAATGATATTGCAGCCTTCGAGGGTAAATGGATGGCTATGGAAGAGATCATGATGAGTAAAATCAGCTTAACCCAGAGATCTAAGGGTTGATTGTCTCCACTCATCTGAGGAGGTGGGGTCTAGACCCTGGACAATGAGAAAGTTGGTCTAGTAACATGAGTTAAATCCAGATAAGATGTAATGCTTTACAATCTAATACTTTTTTTAGAGTTATAATGGGAAGGGGAAGGGAGGGATAAGGGAGGGTAATTGGGGGGGGCACTCCTGGGGATAATTGCAATGTCCAGAATATATACACATTTTATACACATTTTATATTATTTTGTTAAAATCTTGTAAGGTTGCTCAAAAATAAAAAAATTAATAAAAAAAAAAGAGCCTTGGAGCTGCTCTTTGAGCACCGTCACGTGGTCAGGAGTAAACCCAGCACTGCTCACACATCCTGGATGGCTCAGTCAGCGCCTAACCTATTTCTCCATTTGCATATCTGCCATCCACACTGGACTCGGTGTTCCTTGGAACAAGAAACCTATCTTGTTCATCTTACAGATATGTGAACTAGCAGAAAAGCTGGCACATAGTTCTAATTAATTAGGTGACAAAAGCATGCTAAGAGGAAAAGGTTGATTAGAGGGCACTTACGAGATATGTTTATATTTTATTACTTTAAAAAATCTGGGGGGAAAAGACAGCTTTTACTACATGTTACTGGGTCAGAATCAGGATCTTATTGGTTGAGCTTATGCTATAAATCCAGCACTGAATGCTTTTCAACCATCTAAAAGACAGCCAGGATTTGACCAGATGCTGTAAAGACCTTGAGTCCAGTCTTCAAAAAGTCACTGCAGCCCTTCTTAAATTCAAACTGAGATTTAAAAACTATTACTAAGATAATAGTGACTTAGGTAGCACAGTTAATTCTGTCATTTTAATAAATTTAAGTAAATTGATCAATAAATCTTATATTGTTTGAACATCTTTCGTAGGCTAGTTTGTTTTTGTTTTGCTTTTTAATGAACTTGGTTAAGACTCCTTTACTAGTCTTGAAGAAAGATTGATTTTTTCCCAACACCTCTTCTGCATATGGGCTGGTTTTTATTTAAAACGTGGTCTACACATGCTTTTGCAATTCATTCCTTTTGGAGGGCATTTTCACTCCAAATGAATAGGGGTATGAGGGATTATAGGGGCAACTGAGTCTACAACTATACCTAGCAGTTTCCAGCAACCTTTAAGACCTTCACTCCCATTTGTAAATAACAGGAGTAAATTTGATCACAGCAATTATTTGAATTTAGGATTTTGTTTAAATCTTCATTTCTCTGCTTCCCTCCCTTCTGCTCTCCTCCCCCTCACTTCCTTCCATCCTAAAATGTTTTCCAAGCATCACTACACACAATGTTGCTGAAATATTAAGCTCTTAACATTTATCACCCACTCAGAAAATGGTTATTGGATGAGAAAAGAGAAGGCATATGCGACAATGGAAATACAGAGTGCCGACGATCATGCCTCAACAGGCAAACACACCAGATTAAAATTTATTTGCTGAGAATTCTTTCTCAGGTTCTTTCAGGCAACAATCTGCCACTTTGACTTTGGACCAAGTCATTGATGTTCTCTTGACCTCAGTTTCTTCATCTGTAAAGTGAGGGGATGCTATGGTTTTGATGCTAGGTGTTTCCCCAAGCTCATGTGTGAGACAGTGCAAGAAGGCTTAGAAGTGAAATGATTGGGTTATGAGAGCTTTAACTCAATCTGTGAATTAATCCCCTCATAGGGATTAGCTAGATGTAACCCAAGGCAGGTGGGTTTGGTGGGAAGTAGGTCATTGGGTGCATGCCTTTGGGGCATATTTTTTTGTATTTGGAGAGTACAGTCTCTCTGCTTCCTGACTGCAATTCTCTGAGCCTCCTTCCTCCACCACACTCCTCCACTCCTCCACCATGATGTTCAGCCTCACCTCAAGCCCTGTGGAATGGAGCCTGTTGTCTATGAGTTGAGACCTCTGAAACCCTCAGACGGAAAATAAATATTTCCTCCTCTAAAATTGTTATTGCCAGGTTTTTTAGTCATAGCAGAGAAAAAGCTGGCTAAAACAGGGTATCAGATGATCTTCAGTTCCTTCCCTTTCTTTTACGATTTTAGGACTACATTGAGGCCTCCTCTGCTAGGATGGCTCTGAGAGAAAAGCAGAAGATGGAGACCATTTGTTGATGAATAGGTAAAATGTTTATGTTGACAATTTCCCTTATCCTCAGTAGAACTCTCTAGGAAAAAAGAGCAGGAAAAATACTTCTCAATTCCCACATTTTAAAATGCTGCATTAAGCCACTCCTCTACAAAACATGCATGGGGACATTTTCAGTCTCATCTGATGGGGTAAATATAGAAATTCACTATTTTGGATAAATACAAGGTCTGGTGTACAATAATGCTTAATAAATTTTGCACATTTAAATAATGCCTGTGGAACATAACAAATTTTCAAGTGCATATTTAAACCCCATGTAAAGGAAAGTTCTTAACATTTAGCCGTCACTCAGAAAATGCTTGCTGGACAAGGGAAGAGGCTGGATGATTATGTGGTGAAGATTTCATTCTCCTTTCTGTGAATTCACTGGGCTCACCTCAGGCACCCATTCTTTCTTCACTTTAGCATTTTAACATCGATCCCTCTGTTTTCTGTCCCACAGCCTTGTCTGTTCCTCATACCCAGTTCAGCTTATATCTATTGCCTTGTCTTCTCTCAGATTGTCCAGGCTCTGATGTGTGTTGTGTATTCTATCACTGTCATAAATCACCAAGTTGTACATCTTGCAAAGCCAGCTTCAGCATTTCCATGTATCTTGCTTTCTGTTCAGTACCTCATAGCAGGAAGGGTACCAATGTGTACTTGAGGACCCAAGATACTCACCATGCATTTTGTTGCTCCTCTGGAAAACAGCATCATTTTTGTCAACAGAACTGGGTTCGGTACAGAAATGCTGGATATTTTCATCAAGGTACCAGCTTTGATTCTCATCCACAAGAGTAAACATTATAACAAACTCTCGATCCACATCAGTCCTCATCCCTGAATACCTGTTCAGGATACCTATTGAGCACATTCAAGAGAGAAGAGAAAACAGTTCAAGGTGAACGTAAATCAAAGAGAGTTTTCTTTCCTGACATTGGTGTCAGGTAGGTTTGAAGTTTGCTGAAGACATAAATACCTGAAGATAACCCACAATATAAAGTAGATTAAGAGTTTGATTGAAATAATAGAATTATAGAAGAGAAAAGTCATTCAACAGAAATCTTCACAGCCACAGTCATGGAAACCTGGCTATTCCTCAAGGAGGTAGATTTTATTCACAGAACCCAGTCACATTAAATAAGTTCATAAACACAAAACCTGAGTACCTGAGTGAAATAATGGAGCAAATAATATACCTGGTATTTTGATTAAAATTTTCATTTTTCTCTATACAGTGTCACAGAATATCTTTTTTTTTCTTCAGTAACTAGGGATTAAACCCTGGGGTGCTCCACCACTGGGCTATATCCCCAGTCCTTTTGATTTTCTATTTTGAGATAGTGTCTCAATGAATTACTCAGGCTGGCCTTGAACTTGAAATCCTTCTGCCTCCAGTCTCCTGAGTAGCTATGATTCAAGGCATGTGCCAACATACACAACTCATTTTTATTTTTTAAAACAAAACGATATATTTCGGAATGCTTTGGTGCTTCTTAGACAGAATCTGAAGTATTTCTCTTTGTTACAGTGTCAGATTGACTTTTCATGTCAAAATAATTGTCCAGGTCTTGAAGGAAGTTCAGAAGAAGCGGCATGTTCTTTGTGAAGCAAGGAAGGTAGGTGAAGCGAGGCCTGAGTCTTGTTCACACTTGAACACACTAGCTACCTAGGCACAGGCTCCTTACCTTCCTTACACACCAGCAGGGGGCCAATCAGCCCAGAGCAGATGTCCTTAGGGGCATCAATGTGTGAGTGGTACACCCAGGTCAGGCAGTTGGCATCTGCAGGCGTAGGTGCATATTCTTCCCTCACCGGCCAGACATAGGTGAAGTTTTTGCCAGGAGGAACCATGTCATCATCCTTGTTCCTTCCAGATGTTCCATCTGGGTATAAGGCTCCTTGCAAGAAAAGATAACACAATAATTAGAACACAGAGCTCCCATGCTATAGTGGAGAGGACCAGAGTTTGGGAATCAAAGTAACCAAATTAAGATGTACTTCTGTGGGACTTGAGCCAAGTTACTTCAATTCTCAATGCCTCTGTTTTCCATGAGTAAAACTGGAATGTTGGTATCTAGCCCACAGTGATGAGGACTAAATGAAGCAATGTATACACAGTGCTTTGCCCAGAAATAGGAATTTAATAAATATTCATAATAAAGATCTTCTGCTAGGCCTACTGCACCAGTCAAAAAGATTTCAATCTACCTCAGTTGGCAGCAACCAGGGAAGGGAAGAAGCAGCAGAAAAGAGATAATGAATATTTCTTAGGGGTTCATTTCACATTCTGCACCTGTGTTGGTCTTGTGAGAGACAGGAAGCAAGGGTAAGAAATCTTCTGCTCCAAGGGATCTGACAGTTCTGTAGGGCAGGCCAGAGGATGTGTTATGAACACATGGGACTACTGGTGAATAAAGTATGCTGATGTGTGGAATGGAATTTTGGGTCAAATTATAATATAAAATAAGATTGCACATGATTTTTCAATTAAGGAAAGTTCACTGCTAAAAACAGTGCAAAAAAACCACTAGGTAGAAGGCTGGTGGTCAGTCTTTGCCTTTTATAATTATCAGAAGCTTCATCTTGGAGGTGGCATTTGAGGGGCCTGGAACAACTGGAAGCAGGTACACTGTTACTCAAAGAAGGTTGAGGGTGAGGGATAGAGAAGAATGGATACAGTTCGGGTCTGCTCACCATTCATTCCCTCTTCTGATTCATTCATTTCACAACACGGACTGGATATAACCCACATGTTCATAAATGTACTAGGAGTCAAGAATACAAATTCAAATAAGACAGCAAGCACCAGAGTTATTGAGGCAAGTCCAAGAAATCTAATGTCACCTCTCAACACTTTCTACCATGAAAACATAACTTGCTGTTTGGAGAAGGATGCCACAAGAAAACAACAGATGTTAAGCCCCTACTATGTGCTGATTGTAGCGAGTACTCTGTGCATTATTACATTTACTTCTCAAAGCAATCCCATTTGGTATGTGTTAATATCCACTTTATAGATTAAATGAACATTGCCAGTACATGGCTGAGCTATATCCAAATCTATTTGTGTCTGATTTCCAATCAAAACAATAGAGAGTATGAACTGTTCTTTAAAATTATTTATCCACTTAAATTTCTTTTACACATTTACTTCATGATTTTTATTCTATAAAGAATATGAATCATTTTACAAATAGCCCACATACTGCATAATACTTAAAATATAAAGTCAAGAACACCTATATAGATAAAATCTAAGAAAAGCCATGTAGACTAAGCAGGAAATAAATTTAATTACTTACAATTTTCCATATTAAGTTTAGCTCTAAATTTCTGGTTGTATTTAGGTTATATTGTTTGATATAATTTTTAAATATATTAAGTTAATTTAATTAGGTTTTGTTGTTTCTTTGACCATAAAAGGAAACGTACCAAGAAAGAGGAACATTTTTCTTATGCTGAATTATAAGAGAGTATTTTTCAAGAAAATTGTTATCTATACATTATTAAATAATATAATGAATTATGTCTTTAATTTTTAAGAATAGTTTCCAAAAGATGCAAAAACATTCTTTTAAAAATAATTTCTCTTGGGGCGAGCTCTTGGGGGTAAATCTAATTTTCAGAATTTATATATATATATATATATATATATATATATATATATATAATTTCATTAGACGCTTGTTTGATTGTTCAACAAATAAATTTATGAATAAAAAATTAAAAATAATTTCTCACATTTTTTGTCTCTCAATATGAGGTAGGAATATAATGCTGATTAGCATTTTGCCAAAACCATTTTTGCTCAAAGTTAAACTGATGTGATTTGCTGCTTTGTAGCTTGATAAATGACCTAACCTGATAGAGGAATAAAACAAGGAGAAAATACAGAAGCCTATCCTCCTTCCATTAAATTCAAACATTTTTTAAAAATTGTGTTACCAGACCTCTTGGCAGCATTTGTTACTATTATCTGTTCCCTCCCTCCTTAAACATGTTGTCTTCCTGGCCTCTCCAGGGTTCTAGTTCATTCCCCTATGTCTGCTGTTATGAGAAACTCTCAAGCTACAAGGCTGGCTCCCTCCTCCCCTGCCGAGTGCTCTCTCCCTGTGGCACCTGTCCACACAGTTCCACCAAGTCAGCCACTCACCAGTGGCTTCTGCTTTTATCTCCAGCCCAGACATCATCTAGGAGCTTTACATGGATAACTGTCTATAAATCTCAAAGAATCTCACACATAGCTTTCCGTTGACAGCATTACCTCTCCTCTGCTGAGCCTGGGCCTCAGTCACTGCCTCTTTTCTCAGAGTTGACACAATCAGTACTCAATGCCACAAGCCAGAGCAAAGGGAACATTCTTATCACTCTGCCCTTCCTCTTCCTAACTTCCAAACCACTCCCAGGTCCTGTCCCTGCTTCTTCTCAAATTCTTCAATTTCTATCCATCTCCACCATCACAACTCCCACCCAAACTGTCATCATCTCTCACCTGGGCTTCTGAAGTAAACTCATTGCTGGTTTCAATGCATCTTTTGTTTCTTGATCCATTTTCCAAGCAATTGCAAGAGTGATCTTTTCAAATCCAAAATCCAATTATATTGCTCCCTACTTAAAGTTATTCCATGGCTTTCCATCGGTATTGGGATGAAAGTCAAATATGTTTACCATGGATTTCAAGTTCCATAATGGTCTGTCTGGTTCAATCCTAAACTGTCTGGACTAGGTCAATTTTCCAAAGTGCATTCACACAGAAAGAAGGGCAGTCAAGAGCCAGTGGTTAAGCTTACAGCCACTAAAATTAGATGGCCTAGAAGCAATTCCTATCTTCATCACTTGTTAGTTATGTGACCTGAAAATTTACTTCTTTTCCATGAGTCTTAGCTTCTTATCTATAAAACAATGATAATTATAACGTCTACCTCATGGAGTTGTTAGGCCATATGACAAAATATCTATAAAGCTCTTATCAGAGTGCCTGGTATACAGCACCCTTTCAATCAACACTGGATCATTTATTCCTAGTATTTGCTTAAGTTTTCAATTACATATGTACTTATATATACATATATATAAGTATATATATTATATATATACTACACATTATGTGTGTGTAATTGCTTGATTAATTTCCATCTCTTATGTTAAGCTGTAAATTCCATGAAATTAAGTGCGAGGTTTCCTTTTACCATGACTATATCCATAGCATCTACCCCAGTGCTTGGTAGGGTGAGTGCTCAATTCATATCTGTTAAATAAAACAATAAATGAGTGGTATTACCTTATACACTTTCTTTTTCTAAAGTCCTATGAATGAAATACATGGTTTGGAAACTTCTGAATTTATTTATGGAGAGGCAGAGGGGCAGGAGTTGGGGGAGACTAGGTAGGTAGGGGACTTGTCTTGAAGCTTCGATTGAGAGCATTAATTTTGTTTTGATTGCAACAAATGATTGATACAAATCAATGCAAACATCAATTTTTCTAGAAATTCATTTATTTGTAATTTATTGAGTGAGCTCTGTTCATTTGTTACTATTACTATTATTGACTGTTATTGACATGAGGAACTAGAGTTCCATACAAATCCTTAGTGCCACTTTTCAAGATGAAGAACATCATTTGGGATCCAAAATAAAGTATGAACATAAAGTAACAAAATGATTTGGGGGTGGAGAGTTTATTAAGTTGTTCTTAAAGTCATTCTGAAAAAAGAGTTTGATAACATTGACAATATAAGAGTATAAAGCACTATTAATTTAGTTGAATATGTTCTAGGATATGGGGTTTTAAAAAAATATAACATACATTTTCCACCCATGAAGTTTGAGAATTTTGAGGATTAATGGGGTTTGGGAAGAAACAAGCTGGTTCATAAATGGATGAGTACAGAATGCAATTCCTTGGAGGACAACTTATAAATCCCCAAGCTCCCAAAAGCATATAAATAAAACCAGAAACTTCATTCCTAAGATATTATTGTAGAAACACACTTGAAAATGATTTTTAAAATATGTAAACTGGGGGCTGTGGGAAAAGAGGAACACTGTTACACTGCTGGTGGGACTGCAAACTGTTTCAGCCACTATGGAAAGCAGTGTGGAGAATCCTCAAAAAATTAAGGGTGGAACCACCTTATGACCCAGCTATCCCACTTCTGGGTATTTTCCCAAAAGAGTTAGAATCAGCATATTATAGTGATGTGGCTTCATCAGTGTTTATAGTAGCTCAATTTATGATAGCTAGATTATGGAACCAACCCAGATGCCCCTCACTGGACAAGTGGATACAAAAACTTTGGTACATATATACAATGGAATGCTACTCGGCCATTAGAGAAGACTATATTATGGCTTTTGCAGCCAAATGGATGGAGATGGAAAGAATTATGCTAAGTGAAGTATCCCAATCTCAGAGACTCAAGGGCCGAATGGTATCTCTCACTGTGGAAGCTAGAACACATGGGGAAGCAGTATGTTAGACGACTAACCTAATAATAACTTCAAATTGTATGATTCTCAACGCAACAGGGAGATGACTCCCTAGGATACTGAGAAGCATGGGGGAAGGGTGTAGGAAGAACTCCTAGGAGACTGGAGAATGGGAATATGGGGAAATCATCTCAGAAGGAGATCTCTGTCCTCCACAAATCCATTTAATTCAGGAGTTCTTCTGGGGGAAACAGCAACAGGGGGAACCCAAGCTGGGCATCCATGATATGGCATTAGCCCTGGATAACTAAATATATATACAATGGTTCTTGAATGTTTGTTAATGTTCCCCCCTCAATTATATCTCTATATCCATCTAATAAATAAATAAAATAAAATATGTAAACTGGAAACAACCCAAATGATTATACATTCATACGGTGGAATACTGCACAAATATCAAAAGGAGGTCCCTAGATATAAACTAATCTGAGAAAAATCACTGAGAAGTAAAAAGTGAAAAACAGAAGTTACATAGTATTCTAGATTAAGCCATTATGTATAAATTAATGAAGATATGCACATACAAAGGCATAGGTGTATACACATGCAAATATATGTATAGCACTTAAATGTGATTGCGTTTAGGGAAGAAGATGACAGAGAGGGGATCTCTTTCTTTTCTTTTTCTTTCTTTCTTTTCTTTTCTGTTCTTCTTAAGTAAAAAGAAAAGGTTTATTTAATTCACGATGGTGGAAACTAACAGTCCACACAACATAGCACTGTCTCCGGCAAGGGTCCCCTTTGCTATGCCACATCCTGACAGATGGCACCATGATGGCTGGAGTGTGTGAGAGAGGGAGAGATCATGTGTTAAGACAGGAAATCAAAGTGAGGGGGAGAGGACAATCTCCTCTTAGTCTCCTCCTTTTAAAGATTCAACCACGTCTTCGTTTTTTAAACATGCACACACTATAATAATTTTGTCAAACCACCTCTTACTACTGCTGCACAGGGGCCTCCTAGGCATAAAACTACATAAAACTATGGGTGACTCTCTCAAAACTATCCACACTACAGCAGCATATTACACAATGCAAAATCTATTTGATCTTCAAATACACAACAGAGAACTGTGAAAAATAATTAAACTTTGCTTCAGGCCAATTGGAGCCACACGCCAGACTAGTCTTCTCTCTCCTTAGGCAAAAGAAGATATAAACACTTCAAAGTCAAACCAAGATCATACCTCATAATCTGTGGTTTAGATTACTTTTGTTTTTATGCCTTTCCATACTCTCAAGAATTTTTAATCATCTTTCTAAGCTATTTTTATTTTCGTTTTTAATTTTGAACTGAGGAATCAGATTGTGCTCTGCATTCCTCTTTACACTCTCATATATTTTTAAAAAATAAAATTTACTTTAAAATGGTAGAATATTCCAATACTTCATCATATTTCACAGAAAGATCAAGAAAATAGTATTCAGAATCCAGATGCAGTGGCTCAACACCTGTTATCCCAGCTGCTTGGGAGGCTTAGGTAGGCAGGAGGATCACAGGTATGAAGCCAGCCTCAGCAACTTAGCGAGGCCCTGAGCTACTTGATGAGAGCAAGCCTCAAAATAAAAAAAAAGCGATGGGAATGTGGCTCAGTAGTTAAGTGCCTCTGGGTTAGATCCCTGGTACCAAGAAAAAAAATAGTATTTCACTCTATCATTAGATGGAACACTGTATCAAGAGCTGTAGCACAAGTGTTGGCATATAGTAGCTTCTCAATTATCATTAATCTGACTCACTCATCCATTCCTTCTAAGTTCTATTCTCTACTCCTCCCTGGATGAATATCTTGGAGACAGCAACCATGTATTTACTCATCTTTGCAGCCCTATTCTTCAGCAGTGTCCGGTTCATTGTAAATACTAGTTTGAATTAAGTAGTGACCTCAAGAAACTGAAAAGTTTCTTGAGAAAAAAAAGTCAATAGAAACTATCTCTAAGTGTAACAAATGTAGAATATAGCAGACGAAGACTCAAAGAAGCTACTAAAAGTACATACAAACATCTAAAAGGAACTATATTTAAATAACTAAAGGAAAGTCAGACATGATTCAATAAGTGGTGAATATTAGAAAAGACAGAAATTATTTTAAAAAATGTTGGAATTATCACATTGGACAGTATAATAAATATAGCAAATTCAAAATGAGAAAAGAATCAGTGAGCTTGAGGATAGATCAGTAGTAATTATCCTATTTTTAAGGGGGGGGAGATCAAAGAAAAGAGAGAGACATGTGGGATAACATGAGTCCTAAGACATGTGTAGCAGTTGTCCCCAGAAAGAGACTGGAGCAAAAGAGGAATGAAAAAAGCATGAAGAACGAATGGTCAAAAACTTTCCGACTTTGATGAAAAACATTAATCTGCACATTAAAGAAGACAAATGAATCAAAATTTGACAAAGACAAAGAGATCCACAAATAGATAGACCATTGTCAAACAGCAGAAAGAAGAAAAGAGATAATATTAAAACCAGACTCATCACACAGGGGAGTACCAACGCAATTAATGGCTGACCTGTCATTGGAACATGGAGACTGGAAACAGTGGAATGACATATTCAAAATGCTAGGGAAGAACTGTCAGCAGATGAGGCTAGACCCAGGAGTCTATTCCTCAAAAATGAAGGCAAAATGCAGACATTCTAAAAGGCAAAGACCGAGTTTGTCACTAGCAAAATTGCTTTCCAAGGAATATTTTAAAAAGCACTTTAGAATAAAAGAAAATGACATCAGAGAATGACTTTAACTTATAGGAAGAATTAAAAAGCACAAAAAATGGGAAATATGTGAGTTAATATAAAAGGTTATTTAGCACACTTTCCATTTCTTAACTTCCTTAAAAGTCAATCATAAGATAATACAGAGCACGAAATACAATATTGTATTGCTGTGTTTACATAGATAGGTGAGAATTGGATATATATACTTATGTATGTCACATATATCACAAAAAAACGTATTTCACAGGAGACAAGAAGAGCTTTACTGGGGCAAGGCTTATATATTTTACCAGAATTTAGTTGCCAAAAATATGAACTACATTGTGTTAAGGTGCATATTACAATTCCTAGACCAGCAAATAAGAAAATTACTTAACAATGTAGATTTTAAAAATCAATAGGGTTAAAATAATACATTCTAAAACATATTAAACCCAAAGCAGATATTAAAGAAGGACCAGAAGAACAAAAAGGACAAAAGACATGTAGAAAATAATTAGAAAAATGGTAAATATGTCAAACCAATGAATTATTACATTAAATGTGAATGGTCTTAACACCTCAATAAAAATTCATAGAAAACTGAGGGAAAAAGCAAGACTCAATTATGCGCTGTTTATATTTGTGACTTAGATTCAGAGACACAAATACATCAAAAGCAAAATAATTCAAATAGGAACAATAAGAGACTATAATGATAGCAAGCAAAATATGTCTTAAGGAATATTAATAAAGATAATGATAGCTATTTTGTAAAGATGGGTGTATCAGAAAAAAGTAACAATTGTAGATGTATTTATACCTAACAAGATAGCAAACACTGACACAGCTGAAAGGATGAATAGACAACTCAAAGCTTTTGTAGATTTCAATGCTCCACTCATAGTAACTGATAAAATAACTAGAAAGAAAATCAGACTTAAAAAACACTATTAACCAACTCTACCTGACATCTATAGAACATTCTTCCCCAAAACTACAGAATAAACTTTTTTTACAATAGCACGTACAATATTCTCCAGGAAATATGGTATGCATAAAAAGTCTATATAAATTTGAAAGGGTTCATATTACACAAAATATGTTGTCCAATCCCAATGGAATTGAATCACATATCATTTACAGAAAGAAATCTTGGAAATCGCCCAAATATTTGGAAATAAAAAAATACTCATCTAAATAACCCATGAATCAAGGAGAAATCAGAAAAGAAATTATAATATTTGGAATTGAAATAAAAGGGAGTCAAAACATATCAAAATTTATGGGCTTCAGGTAAAAGCAGTGCTTAAACAGTAAATTTAGATCTTTAAGCACCTATGTTAGAAAGAGTCTCAAATCAATAATCTAAGCTTTTACCTTAAGAAACTAAAAAAAGAAGTCAGGTGTGGTGGTGCACGCCTGTAATCTTAGTGGCTTGGGAGGCTGAGGCAAGAGGACTGCAAGTTCAAGCCAGCCTCAGGAAATTAGTGAGGCCCTATGCAACCTAGCTAGACCCTGTTTCAAAAATAAAAATAAAAATAAAAAACAGGCTGGGGAGGTGGCTAAGTGGTTAAACACCTCTGCCATTCCCCTGGTACCAAAAAAAAAAAAAAAAAAAGGAAAAAGGAAAAAGAAGAAGAAACTAGAACACAAAGAAGAGGAAACGAAATGTAAAGCAAGTAGAATGAAGGAAATGATAAAGATTGGAGCAGAAATCAATGAAAGGAAAAAAATTTTAAAAAACAACATAAAATAGATAAAATAAAAAATGCGCTGTTGGAAAGCATAAACAAAATTAGGAAAATTTAATCTAGACTGAGCAAGAAAGAAGTAAGGGGACTGGAGTGGTGGCTCAGCGGTTATGGCACTTGCCTGGCAATGTGAGAATGCCAGTTCAAATCCCAGAACCACGTACACAATGAAGTGTCAGAGCAAAGAAAGTCACATGAAAAATGAAATAAAATTGATTCTCTCTCTCTCTCTCACTGTCCCTCTCTCTTAAAAAAAAAAAAAGAAAGAAAGAAAGAAAAGAAAGAAGGGCACAAAAAAAGCCAAAACAAAAGAGGGGACAGTACTAATCATACAGCAAATACAAGGTTCATAGGAGAATGTTCAAAAAAAGTCTGGGCCAAAATATAAGACAACACAGAGAAGTTGGCAAATTCCTAAAAGTACCAAAGTCACAAGACTGATTAAATAAGGCGGGAGGAAGAAAACATACCTAGAACAGACCTAGAGTAGGTTAAAAAAAAAATCTTCCCTGAAAGAAAATCCAGGGTCAGATGGTTTCAATTATAAATTCTATCAACTAGCAAAAGAGGAAATAATGAAGATCCTTTACAAAGCCTTTCAGAAAACAGAAGAGGGAAGACTTCCTGATTCACCCTGAGGTGTTACCTTGATACCAAAGTCAGATGAAGACATCACAAGAAAACTACAGACCAGCACTCCACACGAAGACAGCCACAAAAATCCTCTACAAACTATGAGCAGATCAAAACCAGCAATGTTTTTAAAAGATCTTATGCCATGATTTCAAAGTTGCAAATCAATAAATGGAATGAAAGACAAATATCACATAATCAGTATTACAGAGGCAGAACCTCATTCAACAAAATCCAGGACTTAAGTAAAAAAAACTCTCAACAAACTAGGACTGGAAAGCAACTTCCTCAAACTGGTAACAGGCAACAAAGAAAAATTCACAGCTGACGCTCAACAGAGGAAAGACTAAGGGCTTTCTTCCTAGAACTGAGAAGGCAAGAACATCCACTCTTGCTCTGAAGGTCCTAGTCAGTTAGGGTAAAAGAAAAAAATTAAAGGAATACGGATTGGTAAGGAAAAAGCAAAACCATCTTTATTCATGATGACCCTACATATAGAAAATTCCAAGGAACCTACTAATATCTACTAATAAATAAGTTTAACAAGTTGATACAAGATCAACACACAAAAAAATCATATTTTTATACATTAGTAGTCAACAATCCAAAAAAGGACTTTAGGGACTAGAGAGGTGGCTCAGCATGTGCAAGAACCTGGGCTCAATCAGAAAACAAAAATCAGATGAAAAAATAAAAATTAACACTCTGTTTCTCTCTCACTCAAAAAAAAAAATATGATGTTAAGATTATTCCAGGGGCTGGAGCAGTGGCTCGGTGGTTACGGTGCTTGCCTAGCATGTTCAAGTTCATGGGTTCAAACCCCAGCACCCATGTACACAACTAAGTGTCAGAGCAATGAAAGCCATGTGAAAAACTCAATAAAGATTGATTCTCTCTCTCGCTCTCTCACTGTCCTTTTCTCTTAAAAAAAAAGAAGGTTATTCTATTCATGAAAGCATCAGAAAGAATAAAATATTTTGAAATAAATTTAACAAAAGAAATGCAACTCATGGACACTAAAATCTAAAACATTAAAGAGGATCCAAATTCCATGCTCATTTCATGGATGGGAAGACTCAATATTAAAATCTCACATATTTATGGGCTTTCTGGACTTTCTCTGGTGAGAAGTTTCTTTTTAGCTTCATAGCCCATTTATTGATTGGGTTATTTGTAAGTTTGGTGTTTAGTTTCTTTAGTTCTTTATATATTCTGGATATTAGCCCTCTGTCCAAGGTGTAGCAGGCAAAGGTTTTCTCCTATTCTGTAGGTTCTCTCTTGTTGCTCTTGGCTAGATCTTTAGTTGTTCAAAAACTTTTTAGTTTAATTGCATCCCATTCATTTATTCTTGATTTTACACCTTGAGCCATGGGAGTTTTGTTAAGGAAGTAGCTGCCGACTCCTATATGCTGTAACGTTAACCCTACTTCTTTTTCTAGTAAGTTTAAAGTTGTTGGCTTAATATCCAGGTCTTTGATCCATTGTACAGGGCGAAAGATAAGGATCCAGCTTCAGTTGTCTACACACGGCTGTCCAGTTTGTCCAACGCCATTTGTTGAACAGGCTAGCTTTCTTCCACACTATGCTTTTACCCCTTTTATCAAATATCAAACAGTTAAATATGTGGGGTTTTGTCTCAGGATCTTCTATTCTATTCCACTGATCTTTGGTTCTGTTTTGATACCAATACCATGCTGTTTTTGCTACTATGGCTCTGTAGTATAATTTCAGGTCAGGGATTGAAATACCCGCTACTTCTTCCTCCCTGTAGAGTGTTGTTTTGGGTAGTCTGGGTCTCCTGTTATTCCATATGAACTTGAGTATTGCTTTTTCTATATCTGTGAAGAATGCCATATGTATCTTGATGGGGATTGCGTTGAATCTGTATAGGACTTTGGGTAGAATGGCCATTTTTATTATATTGATTCTGCCTAACCATGAGCATGGAATGTTTTTCCATCTACTCAGGTCTTCTGTAATTTCTTTTTTTAGTTTAACCTCAATTTTTAAAGGATACGTGGCACTGGACTGGTGGATCTTCAGAACACCATCAGCTCTATTAAAGTTTGCTTCACAGAAACATGGAGTGATGGAGGCAAAGTTAAAGATTCTAAGATACTCCTATTTCCTCCATAGTAAAAAAAAACCAAATTGCCATATCTTTCTTGGCACATCTTTATTTTCAATATGCAGCATAAATAATACTTTTAAAAATTTAAAGAAAAGTCATAAAAATTATCCCTCACATTTACAAAACTTCTTAAAGTTTACCTGACATAATTTAAGTGTGTTCATCCTTAGTAACTGAGAACTCACAAGTCCTTGCTGCAGCTCAGTTGCTGGAAAAAGGACCAAGAATGAAGGGCAACTCCAAAGCCTTGTCAGAGTTCTCTCCTTTGGTTACGAACACAGACCTCTTGGGGGTAACTGCCAAGCAAGCTTGGCTGCCCTGGTACCTGTGTTAGCACCCAAAGCTCCTCCTTGATGATAAGGTGGGTTGCATCAGAGTTAATGGTACTGTGCCTGACACATTCCTGAGACACTCACTGAGCCGGTGTAGCATCATTCAAGCTATTCTACCTGGTCATGTGCAAGACTTCTCCAAGGGGTGCTGCTGTTGTTTGGATCTGAAATTTCCCCTAAATGTTAGAGACTTGTTCCCCAGAGTGGCACTATTTAGAGGCATCTGGTCTCCTTCTCCTCCTTATTCAGTTTTTGCTCAGCCACACAATCCTGCCCTCATGTGCTGCCTTGCCATGGCCCCAAAACCCATAAGGTCAACTGATCATGGACTGAAACTTCCAAAACTGTGAGCCAAAATAAACCTTTTCTCTGTATAAGTTTATTTATCTAAAACATTTGTTATAGTGATGGAAAGTTAAATAACACAGGTGCAAAAAATATTTCTGATGTCTAAGAAATACTTCTTATCTCAAAAGACTAAGAGTATTAATTTTTTTAGAGAGTAATCCAGAAACTACCCTATAAAAACTCTTGAAGTACACTCAAGAAGATAGGGCTGCTTCACAAAGAAAGCACCAAAGATAGCAGCCTAGCCTGGTAGTGGAAACCAGCATTTGAGACAACAACCCCACAACCGAGGTTGCAGCTGGTGACAGGAGCTGGATGCTTCCCAGTCTGCTGTTTAGGTACAGCTGAATGGTACAGAAGAAAACTACCATGTTTCTGGGGGCACAGAGGGGTACATGCCAAGGAGTCCAGCAACCTGCCGTGTGTCAACGTAAAGAAGAGCAAGAAGGAAGGGAGGAAGGGAAAAGAGAAAGAGGAAATGAAAGATGGAGATAGGGAGAGATGGAGGGAGGAAGCAGACGACAAATTAACATGTATAATCACTGTGCTATTAGAATCTCTTTACCTGTAAATGACATTTACCTGTCCTCGAAATAGACACAAGACCCCAATAACAGAGAATTGATATTTACCTTCTGAGTCTTTATTGTAGAAAACACCATGTGGATGCAAAGAGTAAGGCCGGGAAGCAAAGTTCTGTAGATGAATGACAATCACATCGCCCACTTCAGCCCTCAAGATGGGGCCCAGGAATCCAAGCCAGGGGGGCTTGGGGATCTCCGTGGAATAGGTCCCATCTGTAAAGTGTCTGTAAACAGCCTTTTTGTAAATATTGCCTATCCTGTTGGGCCCTCTTTCGAGAAATAAGGTTGCAAGTCTAAAAGTAAGAAGGAAAATATTTTAAAATTGCAAGTAAAAGAGAAGCCCTAATAGCTTACCTTTACAGGTCACATGTATGGCTCCTCATTGGGTGTTCAGCATAACCTGTAACCGCTATAGAGCCGGTAAGATCATCTGTAATTTGCCAATGTGGAAATGAGGCTCAGTTACAAGACAAAGGGTACAAATAGAATTCACAACCAAACTAAACCAAAGAGAACTAAAGTCACTCTACTCATTTGCTCCTTTTCATTCAACAGTTTCCTCTTCAGTTTTTCATTTAACAAACACCTATGTGTACTTACTGCATTCCCAGTACTTCGCTAGGCGCTGTGGAGGGAAACAATGATGTTTTCAACCTAACAATGGAAAGTTTCCATACAAAGCAGTACATGCTTAAGTGCTGAGTGATTGAAAGAACAGATACAAGCTCAACTTTTCTAGAGACAAAATAGTTCAGAGAAGAAAAATATCACTGTAAGTAGAAGAGATAAGAAAATGTTCCATGACAAATGTAGGTATTAGGGAGTAGGCTTGGATAACAATAGGGAAAAGTGAGGACACTGAGCAGGGACAGAGGATGAGCAGCAAGGAGGCAGACATGCAGGTGGCAGGGTGGGGCAGGTCTTGGAGGCTGGACACAGGCCAGAGAAGGAGAGGAGCAGGACAAGTGGATACGTGTTAATCCCAGGGATGCACTTATAATGAATGTTAATTCCAAGCTGAAAAATTGACCTTGAAAGCACAGAGGCTTTAAGACCATTCTTACGACCGCAGTGTGTAAATTTTAAAAGCAGTCAGGCAAAGGGGAGAGCAAAGATGAGGTACCAAGAGACTCTTAGGAGACTAGAAGAGGGAGGTGCAATAGGAAAAAAGGAATGGATGGGGGAAAAAACAGAATTCTAAGACTTGATATGACCAGAGGCACTCCTGGAGCCTCAGGGTGAGGAGAGACTCAGTCCCTGGGGTCTCACAGCCCAAGAGATAGCAGCGCTGGTGACATCACTTTGAAGTGACCATGAGAGCTTCCTCTGGGTGGGGAAATGAACTCCCTTCCCCACTCAGTGTCCATGCTTATCCTGGAGTAGTCACCCCAGAAGTGCCAGCTTCTGCTTGAGCAAGAGCTCCACTGCTCCTCAGTGCAGCCATGCCAGTGTAGCTGTGTCCTCCCTAGGCACAAGAGGCCAAGTCCCACTCTGGGCCACACTCCTGCAAGCATACATGCACGCATTCCCTCTCAGTCACTCAACAAACATTATCTATGTTAAACCCCATGCTCAGTACTAGGAATTCAGAGAAAAGAGGCAAAACCCTTGCCTAGAAGGAGCTCCCACCCTGGAAAGGAGAGTTATAAGTCCACTGCAGAATAGATGCATAGATTATGTTCTGGGCATCTGCTCTGGAGTGAAATACAGGTGACGGGAGGTTTCCTAGAGGAACCAAAACCGAAATGTGTTTGCAAAGAACAAATAGGAGCTACCTAAGCAAAGAAGCTGGAGAAGCCTGGTGCAGTGAGCATTGTGGAGTTCTGGCAACACAGCACTGACACGCACTCTGGTCTAACAGCAAACCCTGCCCGTTCTCATCCTATGTGCTTTGATTGGGGCTCCAGCTCCAGCTCCAGCTCCAGTGATGGAGCAGGCAACCCAGCCTAACCTCACCTTGAGCACTCTCTGTTCCCCTAATACTTCATTTCCAGAGCAGGACTTGTGATGCTGACCTGGCTGTTTGATGCCATCATCCCCCCTCCAGCCCACCCTGGGTCACCATGGTTAGTTCAGGGACAGCACAGAGTGGCTTGTGGTTTCAATCTAAGGGAATCTAGGAACTTGTGAAGGATTTCCTTATTGTGCCCTTGAGAAAATGGCTCTAGAGCTTGTGGCAACCATATTGTTGGCCCACAGAGTCTGCCTGAGAGGAGTTTGTTTCTTTTTATTTATTTTTTATTAGTGCATTATAGTGTTACATAATGATAGGATTAGTTGTCACCTATTCCTAGAATCACACAAATCAGCAATGCAATTAGGTGTTTGTTTCTTCAGTCACTTAAGTTTGCTTTACTTCTCCCCTCTAGCAACTGCATTATCATGAGTACTCTCTTCATTGCCTCCTTTCCCATTTCTTATATCTCCTATTTTATTTACTTGTGAAAATTCATTCATTCATCTGATTCATACAAAAAAGTGACAACTGTCTATCAGAAGATGACATTCAACATTGATTTCTCTTTTCTATTCCTCTGTGCCCCAACCCCTTTCTTTTCTTTTCTTTTCCTTCCCCAGTTCTTTCCAACGATATCCCAGCCTTTCGTAAAGAATATGTGTCGTTGTCTTTAATGGTGCAATCAGGTGGTCCAGTCCAGATAAGAATGAGCACTTCATGCAGATCTGTTCACCTCAGGTCTGCAATGAGTGTCCAGGTGATTCTAGGATGGTCAGATCAGTTGCATCTAGAAGGCCCTAAAATATCTGTTCTGTGGCATGACAGCCTGAAGACTTATGAGATGACCCAAGTCTCCCAGTGCCTCCAGCATGCCCTACATCAATTCTTCCCCACCTCATACCCCTCTGCATAGGGCACAATAATCCCCTTTGACTCCTATCTCTACTCTCTGAGCCAAAATCCTAAGCAGATTCAAGCACTTGTCCCAGGCTCCAGCCCCTCTTTTCTGGATCCTGTCCAAACAGAGACATTCCTTTGTTGATGGAGTCACTCTAGGTCTGATGGGGGTTAACAGATTTTCATTTCCCAGTCATTAAGAATTGTAAAAGCACTATAGATCCAACAACTAGAGATATTTTCAGGACTTCATCTTTATTTCCTCAAAGAAGCATGAGGAATCTGTTGGTACAATAGGGACTCAGACACAGGCACCTAAGCAGTTCTTATGCCAACACTCTTCAAAAGGCTGAAATATGGATGATGCCCACCTTGTACAATTTTTAGGTGGACTTTGAAGGTGGTCAATGTGTCAGATGATCTAGAATCCATCCTATACTGGACAAAAGAGGGGAAGCTCCTTGATGGTAGGAGCATTTAGGCCGATGGTGGACAGAGCACCCGAGTTAAGCTGCGGGGAAGGATTCAGAGATTCAAATTAAAACAGACATGTCCTCTTCAGAGAAATTGGCCCCAGATTTCATTTCCAGACTCATTTCCTTCCTCTTTGCCCCAACTCTCAGACCCACTTTTTGGAATATGCCAGTTCCTTTCAGCATTCCAGGACTTCCGCAGGTACTTTCTCCCATGCCTCAGCTGTCTTCCTCATTGTCCACCTGCAAAGCATCCTTCAAGGTCAGTTTGACCTTAAAGTCTTTTCCTCATCTCTGCACACATGATGCTCTGTACTCCATCAATGGCACTTGCCAAGACATGTTCAGGAAGGTGCGTACATCTCTGGTTTGGAAGCTTGTTGAAGATAAAACTTCAAAAAAATGCTTTTATTCCTAATGCTTCACCTAACTTCCAAATTTCTTAGTGCCTGATTTACTATTCCAAATGCCTGAAAGACTTAGTACTTAATGGCTTTGGAATCTAAAGAAAACACATTTTAAAAACTATGAATTTGCCCCCAGATTGCAAGTTAAAGCTGGTATCATTTTGAAAACCATATTTGCAGAAAAGCATACATTGCCATGCTTGACTTTGTCTATTCTTTAGACCTAGGATAGCAAATAGGTTTTATTTTATGCACCAAATCTGATTGATTGGTAGTGGCTACTTGGAGAAGAAGTCAAGGTTGGGTTCAAGCAGATGGGGACAGTGAAACTCCACACGGGCATCTTCTGTTGAGCAGCACTGAGTTTACCTGACATCTAGCTGATCCTCTCACTCTCTGCAGAGTCAGGCAGCTCAACACTCCAGGGCCTTTGGAAGTGACCCTCAGTACAGCTGGATGACATAAACCTCACCACTGGCAGAATACAACTTTTTGTCACATGGGAATAATCTGCCCATGTTCATTTACTAGGCCCCTCTTATAACCAATCTACTCAAGGCATTAATCCAGTGATGCCTGGCTCCAATATAGTTTTTTTTTCTTTTTAAAAAGAGAGAGAGAGAGAGAGTGAGGGAGAGAAAGAGAGAATCAACTTTACTTAGTTTTTCGTGTGGCTTCCGTGCCCCAAACCTCCTGATAGGATCACTGGCCCTGTCAGACTCATGACTGAGCCAGATGAAAGGATGAAACAGCTGGGTCTCACCTTTAAAGGACCTGGAACATCACTAAGAAGCCAGAAGCATAACAGAGGGGATGGATAAAATTCACTGGAAATGACTTTGGAGGCAGAGAAAATGGCAACTCTAGAACTTCTCCAGGGTGAGTGTCGCATTGGAAAGAAGGCTTGCATTAGCTATTTGATGTACTGCAGTAATAACAGGAAATTACTAAAACTTCCAAGGTGGGTGGGTTGGTCCAGTAAACTGTAGGGTGGGTTCCTTTCTGCTGCTTCAAAAAGGAGGTTAAAAGCTGCTGCCACCTTCTCCTCTCCACGGCTTTTAGCCTCTCCTCCAACTAAAAGTTGAACAAGTACTTTTGCACATATCAGTTGAATAAGCCTTATATCACTTATCTTCCCAGAGCACCAGATTATTAACTTTCCCAGGCTACTCACCATGAGTTAACCCTGCCCTCTTCTTGATATGAAGTTAGTAGGGAGGTTCCTGGGTTTGAAGGGGGAAGCTATGGGCTCTGGGGCCTTGGGGGCCTGAAGAAGGTTGGGAACCCAGGGAATCTCAAGGCCAGACCTCCCAGAGGCTCTGAAGCTCTTCCCCTTCCCAACTCCCTGGCTTCTGCTTCCAGTCTGCACAATAAAGTAAGACAGGAATCAATCATGTGAAAAGAGACAAAGAATGGTTGTGATTGCAAAAGTATAAAGAGATTTTTTTAAGAGAGAGAGAGAATCAATTTTATTTAGTTTTTCATCTGGACTTCATTGCTCCCACACTTAGTTGTGTGTGTGGTGCTGGGGTTCAAACCTGGGTCCTCACACATGCCAGGCAAGCACAATACCATGAGCCACCACTCCAGCCCAACAGAGATGTTTTTCAACTGGCGACTGGGTAAATAAATGATGGCATATTCATGCCACGTAGGGGCCAGTACCGCATGATTTGGGAAAAGCATATTGCAGAATAGCATGCAAAGTATGACCTATTTTTGTGAGTTTTAACAAATACACAAAGATGCAAAGAAAGCATCTGGAGAGTGAGGAGGGAAGCCATAGAAGTGTAGCCTCTGGGTTGCAGGATCAAGGCCACAGGCAGAGTGAGGAGGGATGAGTTTACTCTTATTCATGCTCTTTTACTGTGGGACATTTCCTCTGTACCTATACACACACTTTCATAATAATTCTAAAGAAAGCTCACATTTTATTTAAAGAAGGGCCAGGCTGCTTGGCCACCAAGGAACCACTGTTCTCTTGCATACCTCTAAACTCCAAAACCATGGCTCCTCCACAAAGCATGCTGTTGGGGTTAAAATGCCTCTGCCAGGGGAATGCTCACCATAGCAGGGGACATGGCACCTGCTCACTCACTTGGAGGGAAGAGAATCCCTGCTCAGCCTCTTGCTTGCTAAGTCCTCTCTCTCTAAAGCTTTGGGACTGATGTCTTGGGCCCTTCTGTGTACATTTTGGGTCCTCCTGAGCTTGCATGGTATCTGTCCAGCAGCAAGAGTTGTCCCTTTTTGCTCTATGGTGCAGAGGCTTACATTTTTCCAAGTGCAAGAGAATGGGATAAACAGTCTGAATGTCGAGTCCTGAGGTTTTACAATAGAGTCGGTTGTATTCATCAGCTTCCCTTGCAGCTTAGGAGTTATTAAACATATTATAGCCAATGACAAGCAGACATCACTTGATGGTACTTCTCTAGTTGTAGCTGGCATAGACATTTTTTTTTGTCCTTTGCGCTACTCTTATTCATACCTGAAATGAAGACATGATAACTGAAGCTCCCATAGCCATTTGAGATAATAAGAAGAGGGTAACACCCTGGGATAGTCAAATGGAAAACCAAAAGGAATCCAGGACCCTAGTGGTTGCTACCATTTGTGTACATCTCTTTTGTGTAAGCGAAGAACGAGAAAGAAATATCTCTAATGTATTTAAACCACTTATCTTTAGGCTTAATTAACTAGCAGATGAATACAACTTCTGATTGAACAGGTTGTTTAGGAGGAAGAGGAGGAGGAAAAAGCAGAGGAAGAAATGAATCATCTGCAAGCTGCCTAATTAGAACCAGAGCAGGTGGAGTTGCCTTGTTTTATGGGTAACATTGGGTCACCCAGTAAGGTAGTGACAGAAAAAGTATTAGACTCAGAACCCCTCATGTGCTCTCTGGGCTCAGCCTGATGGATCAAAAGCTATAAAAAGATTATTTATAGGTCCTTGTCACTTCAGCTTCCCCCTGCAAGGAAGACCCTCCACATTTCCTACCCTGTTGTCCCAGCACATGCACAGGCATGCACACACACGTGTGAACACGCATGCAAATTCATGCTGCTCATGCATGTTCACACCCTCACATACATACTGCTGCTTTTAAACTACTAAAAGGTCCTGACCCCACCCCTGTCTGAGACTTTTATCCATCACCTTTGGATGTTACCATGACTTGTCTGGCAAAGCTACCCAAACAAGAGGTGAAATGGAGCATCCGAGGGAGGCAAAGAACTTGCTGGCTTCCCACAGCACTTATTATACATGCTGCATATTTTATCACTGAGTTATACGTCAACTTGTTTTGCACATTGCTGGAGATGTGTCAATCTTATCACCCACACAGCCAATGGTTGCCCTAAGAGGGGACTAGGTATTCTAAAGCAGTTGCTCCCAAATGCCCACCCAAGTACCACCTGTACCAGAACAGTGGGGGTATTTGCCAAATGTTAAGGTTCACAGGCCCCATTTCAGGGCGAATGGATCAGACCTTCTGGTGGCAAGGCCTGGCATCTATATTTTTCTTAAGCTCACCAAGTGATTCTCTGCAATAGAGCTGTCTGGCTTGCTGGTTCTGGTCCTTGTTTCTTTCCAGCAGAAGGTTATACAAAAATCCTGCCCTTACAGTTCACTGGAGCTATGAAGTTCCCTACAGATGGGTGGTGAGTGGAGGTAAAACGAGTCACTTCTGGGTCAGATCTTTTAAATGTCACTGCAAAGCCTTCTGTGCTTCTGCTGCATGGGAAACTTTCTGTTAAGGCGGCAAAGCCTCAGGACCAAAGCAGCCAGGATTTCTGGGTGCCCAGGGCAAACAGTTGCCCTGGAGTGGTGGGTAAGAAACAAAGCTTTCTGATACTAAGCCCCTGAGAATTGGGGGTTGTTTCTTGCTCCTACATAAACTGACCTATTCAAATTAGCACAATTCTGGTGTTTACCCAAGTTTGGAAATCACATTTCTATAACACTTAACAGAGAGGAAAAACCATAGATAGCTATTTGAATTTTTAAAAAATGTTGAAATTGAAAATGAAAGTGGGGGGTCAACTTTCTTTATGCACGTGTATGAATATACTACAGTGAATCTCATCATTATGTATATCCACAAAGCACTAATTTAAAATATATATATATATATGTGTATATATATATATACACACACACATATATATATATATATATGTATGTAAATAGCAGAAGGATAGTAAAGGGAAGGGAACAGGGGGAGGAGAAGGGGCCAGAAAGGGAAAGTACCCAAATGAATCCTAATGCTATATATAACCAAAAAGAACCAATAAAACAAGAAAGTGGGGATCCAAAAGGAAGAGCAATTTTTGAGTATCTATGCAAGCGAACAACCTCTAAGAGCACATTGCACATTTGAAATAGGTCAGAAGCTCCAGGTTCCAGAAGATGCAAACCTTGCCCAAGGAACAAGCAGAGGGGTCACTCCAAAAGAGCTATCCATAAGAAGCAACCTCTAATTCAGATAGAGTGTACTCCTAGAATGCCTGCACTGTGAACTTTGTTATCCAGTAGCCACAGGAGGCCCCATCGTGAGGCATTAAATAAATGCTACCCTTAGGAACATCCCCAACTTACAGTCTCACATTTTAACTCAAGCTGAGGAGGTGTCTATTCCTTTTGTGAAGGAATCCAATGGAGTGGAGAAGTTTTATACCATCAAGAGCCTTGAAGACTTGGGGATTTAGATCATCACACTGCCACCACCGGGGGACACCACCACAGTAGCAGACACCTTCCAAAAGCAGGCGAGATTAACCACTATCAGAAAGAACCGGCCTGTGGGAATCATCCTAGCAGTGCAGATGTAGACCTCCAGGCTGGCTTCTGAGGAGTTCCTAGATACAGAGGTATGCAATCCCTTCCTCCAGATCTTTCAGTGGGATTATTTCCCCCCATTACTCACCATGGAGCAACTGTTGAACATCTGTCAATGGGACGCTAAGTTAGAAACTGGGGCCAAGATATTCATCCTAGTTCCTAAACTCAAGAGACTTCACTTATGCTTGGGAAACATCTAAACTCCGTGTTGCTATTTACTAATAGCAACACGGAGTTTAGATGTTAATTGCCAATTGCCGTGAAGAGCCTGAATATCTGGGACTGGGGAGGATGTGGGGTGAAGAGAAGCTGCGGGACTGTCAGCAGGAGGTGTGGTCCGGAACAACGTGTGAGGTCATTACAGTCACAGTAAGGGCAAGTGACTATGTTGTCTGAGCTTGAGAGGAGATGGTGCTCATCGAGGAGGAAAGAGGGCCAGATCCAGGACAAATGCCACTTGGCAAAAAGGGTGGAGATGGAGATTACACATTTATAACTCAGTGCAACCACACCTTCCCTAATTAGATTAATAATTTTCCAAGCCATCCAGGCAAGGTGCTCCTATACAGTTTTTTCATCCTGACTCCTGGGCACCGCCTAAGTCCTGGATCCTCCACTCTCACCCTTCATTTCCACAGCCTCCCATCTTAACACAGGCAACTTGAGTCAAGAAACACATCATGCTATGATGGAGAAACAAGCCTGAATCATAATTTCCTGCGTGGGGAAAGGACATGCCTTCTCTGAATTCCAGTTTCCTCACTGCCAACCAGTAGCTGTGACAGCCGTTGTGGGGATTGAGAAGAGGGGCACAGTCCACACAGTGTGGGAGCCTAGTGCCCAGTCCACTGCAGTCACAGTGATTTCTGATGAAGCTCTCTTAGCGGGGAATTGACCAATTGGGGTCTCATTCCCACAAAGTTGCTGGTCTCCAGAACCTTCTAAAGTGGAAGAGCTGCCATTTAGGATGAAAATGAAGACAGAGATTTGAGTGACACAGCCACTGGCCAAGGAGTGCTGGAAGCCATCGGCAGCCACAAGAGGCAAGAAATGGCTTCTCCCTCAGAGACCCCAGAGAATGTATCCTGCTGGCACCCTCATTTCAGACTCCCAGCATCCAAAACCAGAAAAGAATGCATTATTATTATTTTATAAATAGCTATTATTTTAAGCCATAGTTTTTAGCCATTTGCAATAGCAGCCACAAGAAACTGATAGACCCCTGAAGCCAGCATATCACTGTTTCCATTTTGCTAATGAGAAAATTGAGGCACAGAGAGATTTGGTTTCTTGTCTAGAAAGTGGAGTGAGAATTGTAAATTTCTCAGTTGATGCCAGAGCTCCACACTTCACCAAACAACAGGTGCTTGGTGTCTCTGTTAGACCACCGCTGGACCACACTTGGCAGGGGAAGCCCGCCCTGTGCCTGCCTCCTGGTCCCCTTTACCAAGGACAGATGGGTCATGTTGGGAACATGAGGCTCAGCTGGCTTGTAGAAGAATTGGTGGTAAACAACTCTAAGGGGTCCAGCTGGCTTGTAATTAGCAAATTGCCTGACCGCATGACTAAGCTATTCGGCCACTCATTTGTTACAATTGGAGAAAGGTGTTTGCATTGTACCCTATTGGCTGTTGTAATGGATAAATAGAGTAGCAGCTAGT